>CAUYLG010047919.1:0-56177 GCA_963573385.1 Cacajao melanocephalus | reverse complement strand
GTGCCTCAGTAATGGCAGACGCCCCTCCCCCACAAAGCTGGACCGTCCCGGGTTCAGCTGTGCTTGCTGTGAAACTGTCAACCCTGAGCATTTCCAATTGCTGTTTTTCTTTTTGTGGGGGTGGGACCAGCTGAGCCTGATTACCTGGCTCCCTGTCTCAGAGCCTTTTTTGTTTAGTTGAACGATCAATTCTCTCCCAGGTGTTCCAGTTGCCTGATGAAAAGGCGCTGGGATCTGTGTGATTTCCCGTGCGGCAACCCACTGCGCCAGCTGAAACAGCGGTGCTGATATTAGTGGCGCTTTTTTGCCCGGGAATCTCTTGGCCTGGCTCCCTGTTTCAGACCCCTTTTTAATCGGATGAATGGGTGATTCTGCCTTCCTGAAGCTCCGCTTTCCAGCTAGAAGGGAGGCCCAGACTAGTGTATTTTGTACGGAGAACTGCCACACCGGGGCGCCGGCAAAACTGCCTCGCCAGCCGAAAGAGCCGCAATGGCGACTCGTAGGGCTCCTCCGCCTGGGAATCTCCTAGTCTGTGGGCAATAAAAATCCATCTGGAAATGCGGCGTCCACTCAACCTCTGCGCTTTCACTGGGAGCTGCAATCCTGAGCTGTTCCTAATCGGCCGTCTTGGATCGCACCCTCACCCTACGCATTAAACACGGCCAAATGGCTGTCTCTGAGGGAAGGGGGAAAAGTGAGTGATGCATGGGGCTAAAAGGGAATAAGTAATGAATACAGAGAGAAACAAGGGCCCTTCCACAGTCTGAGGACTGTGTGGTGAGCTAAGGTGCATGATAAGCTCAGCTCTTGACACCTGTATTTAAAAAGTGAGGAAATAAGTTTTAAACATTGAGTTCAATGTACTCTATTATCAATATTTCAAATGATATTTTAAGTCTCCTCAGAAACTGATCCTCTGATGCACCCCTTAATCTGCTCCAGGTTTTCATCCCTGTTGTTCTTCCTCCCATTGCCTCTTCTCAGGAAGGTGTGCAAGGTACTCTCTGCATTCTGGTTTTTCAAGCACAGCTTGTTTACCCTGATCATTCCTCCACTGACGATCTTAATTTACTATCTGAAAGACATGTAAATGCCCGATAATTTTGACCTACAAATTTGGCGCAAGGGAAGACTTGGAAGAAGGGAGGACTCTTGCCAGAGTGTTGTGAGGCTGCTGTGTTTGGCTCCTTCAGTGTTTCTTGGTTAAATAATGAAACTTTCACATACACAATTTTGTTCTGCAATGATTTCTTTTCTGAAAGCGTTATTATTTTTGTTTCTTTGTTTTTGAGACAGGGTCTTACTCTGTCACTCAGGCTGGAGAGCAGAGGCACAATCTCTGCTCCATGCAGCCTCGACCTCCCGGGCTCAAGCGATCCTCCCCGCTCAACCTCTCAAGTAGCTGGGACTATAGGCACATGCCACCATGCCCAGCTAATTTTTGTATTTTCTGTAGAGACAAGGTTTTGTCATGTTGCCCAGCCTGGTCTCAAATTTCTGAACTCAAGAGATCCAACTGCCTCGGCCTCCCAAAGTGCTGGGATTACAGGCCTGAGCCACTGTGCCCATCCACGTTATGTTTACTTAGTGTTTATATTGCTGATTTGACCGCTGGTCATCCATTTCTTCTGTCTGCTTTTGTGTTGCTTTTCTATGTTGCAATTTATGTTTTAAGGTACATAATCATTTCTTCCTTAACAAATTATAAATCTAAGAGCAAAACCTATAACTTATGCTTTTTGATGTCATGATTCTTTTCATATACAGTAGTTCCTTCGCATCTGTGCTTTTGATTTCTGTTTTTTATTCATGGTAAACTGCAGTGCAAAAATATTAAATGAAAAATACCAGACACCATTCATAAATTTTCACTTGCATGCCATTCTGAGTAGCATGATGAAATCTCAAGCTATCCTACTGTATCTTATGTGGGATGTTTCGCTCTGTAGAGACCCACCCGTTAGTCACTTAGTAGCTGTCTCATTGATCAGATCGGCTGTTTCAGTATTACAGTGCTTCTTGTGTTCAAGTCACCTTTATTTTACTTCATAATGGCCCCAAAGCACAAGACAGTAATGCTGACATATTCTTATAATTGCTCTATTTTATTATTAGTTACTGTTGTTAATCTCTAACTGTGCCTGATTTATAAGTTAAACTTTATCATAGGTATGTGAGTGCAGGAAAAACAGTATATACTGCATAGGGTACTATTTGGTATTATCCATGGTCTCAGGCATTTATTGGGGGTCTTGAAATGCACCCCAGAAAGATATGGGGGACTAATGCAATGAGGATTGATAAAACAGGTTGATAAATGGATTGATTGATTGACAGTTTATGGATTTACCAAACCATCTTGGAGTCCAAAGAAAATACTTTTAAAAAAAGGCCTCAGTGAATATTTCTCAATTAGTATCATGTGATTCTTTTCTTAAAAATCAGCATATTGACCTTTTAGAATTATATAATTTTAACTAATATACTTTTTTCCCCCCAAGACTTAGTTTCACTCTTGTTGCCCAGGCTGGAGTTCGATGGCATAATCTCGGCTCACACTGCAACTTCTGCCTGCCGAGTTCAAGCAATTCTCCTGCCTCAGCCTCCCGAGTAGCTGGGATTACAGGCATGCACCACCATACCCGGCTAATTTTGTATTTTTAGTAGAGATGGGGTTTCTCCATGTTGGTCAGACTGGTCTCAAACTCCCAACCTCAGGTGATCCACCACTTTGACCTCCCAAAGTGCTGGGATTACAGGTACGAGCCACCGTGCCTGGCCAACTCATATACTTTTAAACATTTTTACCTGACTTGAAAACAGGTGACTTGTTATGATGTGCAATGTAACAACCCAATATTTGTCTCACCACCTCCTTGGGTTCTATCTTAATATAAAAATACATTCCTATTCTTTATAAATTACCTAGTCTCAGGTGTGCTACAACAACATACCTGAGACTAGGTAATTTATAAAGAATAGGAACGTATTTTTCAGTTCTGGAGACTGAGAAGTTCAAGATAAAGATGCCAGCATCTGGTGAGGGCCTTTTTACCACACCCTTCCATGCAGAAGGAGGGCTGAATGCTGTGTGAGGCCTCTTTCGTAAGCACCTTAAGCCCATTCTTGAGGGAGGACCTATCACCTCTTAAAGGCCCCACCCCTTTTTAAAAATAGGTTTTTGGGGAATAGGTGGTGTTTGGTCACATGGATAAATTCTTTAGTGGTGATTTCTGAGATGTTGGTGTGCCCATCACCTGAGCAGTGTACACTGTACCCAATGTGTAGTCTTTTATCCCTTGCCCCCTTCCCATCCTCTCCACTGTGTACCCAAAGTCCATTGTATCACTCTTTTTCTTTTTAGAGACGAGGTTTCACCATGTTGGCCAGGATAGTCTCAATCTCTTGACCTGGTGATCCACCTGCCTTGGCCTCCCAAAGTGCTGGGATTACAGGCGTGAACCACTGTGCCCAGCCCATTGTATCACTCTTATGCCTTTGTGTATCCATAGCTTAGCTCCCACTTATGAGTGAGAACATATGATGTTTGGTTTTCCATTCTTGAGTTACTTCACTTAAAATGATGGTCTCCAATTCCATCCAGGTTGCTGTGAATGCCATTACTTCTTTCCTTTTTATGGATAAGTAGTATTCCATGATGTATGTATACACATATATAATGTGTGTATATATACGTATATATACACACCACATTTTCTTTATCCATTTGTTAACTAATGGGCATTTGGGCTGGTTCCATATTTTTGTAATTGCAAATTGTGCTGCTATAAACATGCATGTACAAATATCTTTTTGGTATAATGAATTCTTTTCCTCTGGGTAGATACCCAGTAGTGGGATAGCTGGATCAAATGGTCGTCCTACTTTTAGTTCTTTAAGGAATCTTCACACTGTTTTCTGTAGTGGTTGTACTAGTTTACATTCCCATGAGCAGTGTAAAAGTGTTCCCTTTTCACCATATATTATTTTTTTATTTTAAATTGTGATAAAGGCCCCACTTCTTCATACTGTTACATTGGCAACACCTAAATTTTGGAGGGGACACATCCAAACCATAGCAGGTATTGCATAGAATATCATATACAGTTTCTGCCTGCAACAAGTTTGCTAAAACAAGTTCATAAAACTAGAAATCCCTTTGGTAAGATTGCACAGACTTAAAATTAACTGGTTTAAAGCTATACCCACTGGTACAATGAACCTTATTTCTGAAACATAAATGTTCGTATTCTTACATGACCTTTATTTGCAAAGAGATCTGTAGCATTGGCTGGGAAAGGTATTTCAGCAACCTTCTTTTAGTGACTGCATTTTATCAAACACAACAAAGACAGTCCTGAGGCTGTATAGTCTCTTTTCAAAAAGGGTTCATGTAGCATATTCAGAAGGTTGCAGTTCCAAATTCCACTGATGTTGGCAAGGTGCCGTGGCTCATGCCTGTAATCCCAGCACCTTGGAAGGCTGAGGTGGGTGGATCACCTGAGGTCAGGACTTCAAGACCAGCCTGGTCAACATGGAAAAACCCTATCTCTACTAAAAATACAAAAATTAGCTGGGCATGGTGGCACATGCCTATAGTCATATCTACTCAGGAGGCTGAGGCAAGAGAATCGCTTGAACCTGGGAGGCGGAGGTTGCAATGAATCGAGAATGTGCCACTGCACTCTAGCTTGGGAGACAGAGCAAGACTCCGTCTCAAACAAAACAAAACAAAACAAAACCCAAATTCCACTGATGTCTTGCATTCTTGTCTTGTGACAAAGAGTGGAAGAATGTGAATGAAAATTTCAGTGGTAAGCTTCAGCTGTGTAGTATTACACAATTACTTGGATGTTTGCTGCTTCAGATTAGAATCTGAGTCTTGAAACCAGTGAGAAAACTTAACAACCTTTAGTAGTCTTCCCTAGTCACTTGGTAGATTTAAAATTACGGGTTGCTTTATAGAGACCTTTAGCTCCCTAATTGATAGCTGAGCCAGTGCAAGATACCCAATAGATTATGATAAGTTCAGAGCGCCAGCAAAGCAGGGGTACCCCACCCTAAAAACAAGTTAGCGTTGACAGATATGTTCAGAACTTTGTACAAAAAAAAGTTGGAAGAAACTCTTGATTTCAGCATGCATGGAAATTTTGCATCATAATAAAATGTTGAATTACCACTGTTGGGGTGAGAGGACTCTAGAATCTTTTCAATGTTTAGGGCCTCCCAAGGGTCTGGCTACAAGAAGCCACACACTATATGTATAAAGTCACACAAAAATTCTCTAACTCCCAATACACAAATTGAATCTAATTTTTGTAGGTATTATTTAAAATTGAGGTAATGTCTTAGAGGCTGAAGGGAACTATGAGAAGTATACATCTGGACATCTTGTTCTTCTACCAGAAAGAAATCAACTGGAATTAAGGCCCCGATGTGTCTGAAAACTGAACAGCCACTTCTGTCTTTATTCAAGAAGTGCCTTCTACGTGGATTCTTGGGGGAATTAATTACTGACCTCATTTGTTCCTTTGTAGCCTTTAAATCCATTTCTACACCCCTCACCCCTGAGAAAAAATACAGGAAATCCTCTTCTTTTGTGTTTACCCTGCTCCATAATCAACTAAAAGGTTTTGTTTGTACATTTTTTGTTTTCATTTTCTTCATAATTTTATAGATATTCCGTATCATAATGAAGGTTGAGAAAAATAAAGTTTTCTTTTTTATTATTAGTTTTTAAAGAATGTTTTTCTCAGTTAGGTGCAGTGGCTCACGCCTGTAATCCCAGCACTTTGGGAAGCCAAGGTGGGCAGATACCTGAGGTTAGGCGTTCAAGACCAGCCTGGCTAATGTGATGAAACCCCGTCTCTACCAAAAATACAAAAATTAGCTGTGTGTGGTGGCACACACCTGTAGTCCCAGCTGCTTGGGAGGTTGAGAGGTGGGAGAATCGCTTGAACCTAGGAGGCTGAGGTTGCCATGAGCTGGGATCATGTCATTGCACTCCAGCCTGGGTGACAGAGCAAGTGTCTGTCAAAAAAAAAAAATGCTTTTCTCATATGTGCTTAAGGAAATGTAAATTTAGCTGACTACTTGAAACAAAATTTTAGAAACACAGAAATAAATGAAACATAATATTTTAAAATCATATAAAGTTACAAAAAGCGGTGGCAGTAGTAGAAAGTTCGATACTTACCAATGAGTTTTATTTTCATTTTATTTTTCCAACTAATTTTAACATGTGATAGTATTTTGCTACTCTTGCTTCAATTTTTTTTGAATCAATAAAATAGATATAGATTGTTGGAAACAGATGCCCGGTGCTGCAAAGAAAAATTAGCACCGAGACAAAGGATATCTCAGCAAGCAATGTTTACTTCCCACCCTAGCCATCTTGCCACGTGAGTACAATGAACAAAGGAAAAGCAGATATATTTATCCCTTACGCATTTGGGGTTGTCCTTACTGCTATGCCTGATCTCTATTGGTTGGAGCCAGACCTTACAATCTAAACTAAAACCCAATCAGCTAATAACTTAAAACTTTTTTAAACAGGCAAGCAATGGTGAGCTGGGACATGCTTGTGAACACATCCAGCACAGATATTTTGGTTAAAGAACAAGGACATAGAATATACTACCTACTTGTAAGCATGACATGTTTAATAGCTACATAGGATAGGGCTTAAGAAAGAGTTATTAGCAAATTTATTATTTAACAAGAAAGAAAACTTTGAAGAGGAACTTTTTTACTTCCAGCATAGATAAAGGCCTCCTTTTCTTATTCTCTTCCCTGATACCCAGTGGTAATTGCCAGCCTGAGGTTGGTGTATATCCTTCTTGTCCACATCTTTTATGTTCTCACTACATATTATGCTCCCGTTACAAAATATTGCTTTATGATTTCTATATATCTATCTTGAAACATTGATTCTGAGATTAAATCATGTTGATGCAAGCAGTACTAATCTCACATGTTTTAAGACTCTATAGTGTTTCACTGTGTAAATGTACTTAATTTATCTGTTAATATATCCAACAAACACTTGAATTATTTCCAATTTTTCCCTAAAACAAAAGTTGCTACTGGGGAAGATCCTCAGATAGCTTTCCTATGAAGATGCCCACAGGGACTCTAGCTCAGTTCCTAGAAGTAGAATTGCTAGTTCGTAGGGAATGTGAATTTACTTGACTAGATATTGCCAAATTGTACAACTGAGAGTGGGGTGCTCATTTCTGTACATACTTCTCCATTAGACTTTAATTTTTCTGCCAATTGTTTACGTATGAAATACTGCTAAATGTTGTTTTCATCCACATTTCCCTGATTGCCGATGAGAAACAGAATATTCTCATATATCATTCTTATGTGAACTATCTGTTCTCACTCTTTGCCTGTTTTTAAAAAATAGATAGTTGTCTTCAAGTTGATTTGTAGGATTTTAAGAAATTTACGCTAAGGATACTAGATTTTGAGAACTTTACATTGCATATATGTTCTCTTAGTATGTGATTTGTCTTTTAATTTTGTGTATGATGTCTCTTGTTGCCTAGAAAATTTTAGTGCAGTCAAATGGTTTAAATTTATTATATATATGTGTTTATATATATATATATATATGTGTGTGTGTGTGTGTGTTTGTGTGTGTGTGTGTGTGTGTGTGTGTATATATATTTTTTTTTTTTTTTTTTTTGAGACAGAGCCTCACTCTGTTACCCAGGCTGTAGTGCAGTGGTACCATCTTGGCTCAGGCAACCTCCGCTTCCCAGATTCAAAGGATTCTGGTGCCTCAGCCTCCCGAGTAGCTGTGATTACAGGCACCTGCCATCATGCCTGGCTAATTTTTGTATTTTTAGTTGAGATGGGGTTCCAGCATGTTGGCCAGGCTGGTCTCAAAATTCCTGGCCTCAAGCGATTCGTTCACCTTGGCCTCCTGAAGTGTTAGGATTACAGGCATTAGCCACTGCGCCTGGCCATATTTATACTTATATTTTTAGTCAGCATAGATTTAAACGTGTAATATTGTGAGGTAAGGTCTAATTTATTATTCCTGATTTAATAAGACCTAATTTACTGTTCCATATGGATCGCTAGTCAGAATAGTATACCCCTTCGTCCACTGATAGAGAGTTATTGTTACTGGGCTGTATAGCGAGTGCAGTGGTTCTAACATTGTAACAGACATCTGAATCACCTGAGGACTTTTTAAAAATATAGATTTATTGGCTCCACCCCAAGTTTTGATTCAGTCGGTTTTGGGCTTGGGTGTTGTCTGAGAATTTGTTTCTCCGGTAAATTCCCAGGGATGCTGGTGCTGCTTGTCCTAGGTCTACACTTTCAGAACCACTTATATAGAAGAACCAACATGTTTTGTTAGTATCTCTTAACATGAATGCCTTGAGGAAACTTACATTTAAGCCTATTTTATAGATGAGGAACCTGGTGAGGAAATCAATTAGGTGATTTTTCAAGGTTTGTACTAACAAGTTAGAATTGGAGACTGCTGTAACTTTACTTGGTTTTGGTTCCTACAACATGTAACTAGAATTAAATCATAACAAGATTTAATTTAAAAAAAAAACACCAGTTTTTTTACTTGAAAATTATATCTTTACATATTTGGTTCTATCTCTTAAAAATAACTATTTCAAAAGACAGTTATCTGGTCTTAGTAATATGACAGATAGAATGCATAAAATGAATACAAGAGTTGAATGTAAACATTACCAGAAAACAAATTTAAGTATTATGTTTATTAAATAGAAAACGATCATAGGCAGAGAAGTCTTCTGGTATATTTAAAGTCAAATAACTCAATCATAAAAGGATTAGTCACAGACTACGTGCTAAGTAAATCTTTATTTATCAACTACTTACTGATCTTATTAAATCTCTTTGTTTTGGTCAGATACCTGGCAAGTGCAGTGTCATCATGGGCTCTTTCCCTAGGTCTTGCTACTTAGGAGGTGGCCCGAGGATTAGCTATATAGACATCACCTGTGAGCTCATGGAATTCCAGAATCTTGGGCCACAGACCTCCTGAATCAGAATCTGCTTTTTAAGATCCCCAGTTGGTTCAAATGCACAGTCTGAAAGTTCTGAGATTCTGCACTTCTAAGATGCTCTTAGGTGATGTCAATGCTGTGTTGAGAGTCCTCTTAACTACACTTAACATGGCAGAACTCTGCTCTCCTCTCTACTCATTAAAATGAACAATATCTTTAAAGAACACCAACTTTGCTAAGTAGTTTAATAGTGATTCCCTTCAGTAAAGATTTATGGACACTACAGTGGATATTATCCTGAAGAGAGAAAAATAAAGACAAGACAGGCACAGCTCTCAGAGTGAAATAACAAGTTTGGTAGTCAATGTTATAGAACAATGGTAATTGTATCTGATTGCTAGAAGAAAGCTCCCAAGAACAACACTAATCAGCAGAAATACAGTTATAACAAAGGAAGTCCAGAATTTGACTTCTATAGAACTGTTTTCCATTTGAAAGAATATAAAGCAATGGAAAACAGATAAAATTATACATTATTTAAATGGAACCCATCACATTACATAAAGTACATTATTTGATTTGTGAAAGCAATTCTGCAGTTACTGTTTTGATTCAGAGCCTTTTGTATCTTAATCTATACCAAGTACAGAAGTGATTGGTATGAAAGATATCCACTTTTTTTTTTTTTTGAGACAGGGTTTTGCTCTGTTGCCCAGGCTGGAGTGCTGGAGTGGAGTGATGTGATCTCTGTTCACTGCAACCTCCACCTCCTGGGCTCAAGCAAGATACACACATTTGAATAGAATGTGTTCTTGAATCAAAGTGCCTTGAAGTTTTTCCAGCTTCAAATATAGGAGGAAACTTTTCAAGGTTTAGCTCCCATATCTCAGTGCTGATTTGTGGTACTCAAAATGAATAAAACATAGACTCTTGGTTCGAGTATAAATGTCAAACAAACAGTCTTGCAGTCTGGGTAGTTTGTGTTGTGACAAAGCATATTGCTAATGCAACCGTTACCACATACACTGGATTAAGACTGGATTAAAGCTTGGATTCCACTTCAGAAAAGGCAAGTCTATTATTCATTCATTCATTCACTCATCTTTTTTTTTTTCATTTCCTGGAAGTATCCAGGCTACATTTATAATGAATGAGGTTTCCTGTTGACACCAGAGCATAATGCAGATTGTCTTTTTGTTTTGTGCTTTTTATGAGAGAAAACATGAATTCCTGACAAGGCATATTATTTCCATAAACAACATTCCTTTCTTTTTCACCTTTTTTGGTTTCTCCAGGGTTTGAAATGCTCATGAGTGGGATAGTATTTCCTCCTTGAAAAGCCTTGGATAACATCAGCAAATAATTTTTTTTCTATATGTTGGTTTAACAATCGAGCATTATCTCATTAAGAAGAAAGTCTGTAAATATTTTTATTGGCAGGAGAGCTTTTCATCCCTATTTAAAGGACATTCAAATTCCGGTGGCTATCCAGTAAGTTGGGATAAATCTATCCATCCATCCATCCATCCATCCATTTTTAAAAATCGTTTTTTCTTTCAACTATCCATCTAACAAGTGCCTACCGTGTACTTTTTAGGTACCAGGCACTGTGCTCAATACTGCTATGTAAATACAAAACTACTTCAGTCCTTGTTCCTAAAGGAGCAGTAGCTTCCATAACACCTGCATAATGACATGTATCTTACCGTATTGTAACTGTTGCTTTGAATACTTGTCTCCCCTGCTAGACAGAAAACTTCTTTAGAACATCTTGATTACTTCCTGGTTAGTATGGTAATACCTTGCCAGGCATTCAGAATTTAGATGAGCTAGAGTCTAGCTCTAGGCTGCCTAGGTTTAAATCCTGTCCCTGATACTTGGTAATTATGTGGCCATGAACAAGTTAGGTGATCAGTCTGTACCTCAATTTTATCATCTGTTAAGTGGAGATGGTAATTATACGTGTTGTTTAAGGCTGATACCAAGATCAAACAAGTTAATATATGTAAAGCACTGGAATTAGTAATATTTAGCAGTATTTACATATACTATGTAAATGTTAATTATAATTATCACCCCTACTTTTCAAAATGAACTTATTCCATTAAAGCAGTAGTCTCCTAAGATGATCCACTGGGAGCAGGGAGAAAATAGTAGAAATACTAGAAAATGAATTCCTATTTCATTTTCAAATCCTTTTTCAATCTCTATTTTTGTGTATCTTATATGTATATATATGTTCATCTCATTAATAAACATATATATTACTATATGTTACTCATACATATATATTAATATATATGTTTATTCATTAATAAACTATACATGTATAGTTTATTAATTAAGAATAATGAATAAACTATACATATATAGTTTATTAATGAATAAACCCATATGTAGACATTGGGGTAAATGTTAATTTTTTAAATTTTTATTTTTTACTGTTAGAGCACTCAACCAAAAACATAAAGATGATTGCATTACCTAAATATATGATACCCTACCCACAGAAAGGACTTGCAATTTGTAGTTTATAAAGCATCTTGAGGTATATTATCACAAGTCAAAGAAGATACTGAGCATATTATCAACTAGGTACTTTTCATCTGCTTCTGATTCTTACCACATCTAAATGGACAGAACTGAATGGTGAGGATGCAGGCATACCAGAGTCGGTGACTTGAGCAGTCAATGGTTCCTTCCAACCTGATGAGGCACTTGATAGGTTTTGCAGGGCCTGAGAGAAGTTGGCTTGTATTTTGTTAGCATGTATTTTCATCATACACACTCAGCTGTAGCTTGGCAGTGACACATGAAATATAAAATCCATTGAAACATAAGCTGAACATATCAGTGGCCAACATTTTCTCCAGTGTGATGGTTGATGAATGGTCTTTTTCGGTGTTTACTTTTCAAAGTCCTATGAGACAAACACAAAAATGTTTACCATAGAGTGTAATCTGGTCTCTTCTGTCTTCATGATTCCTTTTCAGATTTTCTTGTGTAAATGAAGCTGAAGATACTAACAAAACAACAGCTGCTTGGCTATAAATTAGTAAAACAAGCTTCTCATCCAAGATTATTATTGAAGGGTTTTATTTAAAGCAATTTACACATTTATGAAGGATTTTACTTAATACATTCTTGAAGCCATTTAGGGAAGGCCTGGGGATTAGATGGGAGCTGCCTCCTTTCCTCTTGCTGAGAATTAAAAGATCAATTCATCTAAACAAAAAGGAAAGCCACATTTGCTAGAAATTCCATAAGCTCACTACACATTTAATTGGGGTTCCATAAGAACCTGCTCATTAAAAAGCAAAGAATATAAGCCCAAAAGAGAGAGTTATCATCAACCTCTCGTTGATTAGAAAAATAACACAGAGGAGGTAGGGATAATTAGTGGAAACCTTAGGCATACAAGTCATTAGCTTTCAAAATTCTGTTCTCAACTTAAAATCTATTCCTTTTCCTTTTACCAAAGCTTGTTTTTTAAAATAGGAATTATTTTCTCCTTTGCTTTTGTTTTGTATTTCTTCATTTTTAAGGAACAAAAATCCAAAGGAATTGTCTTAACATAGAATCTACTCCACGTGGAGAGCTGACTCAGCCCTGCTGTGGGCAGGCATTACCTACTTCTTCCTCAATTTCCCCATCCACAAAACAAGCATAATCACTCCTACCTTATAAGCTTGTTTCATTAACATTACCTAATGAATTTATACAGCAAGCTTTCTAAAGATGGACTGTACTGATTACCATTACTTATGGTATACCTATTTATGTAATTTGGGACATTGATTTTTTTTTTTTTAAGACGGAGTCTTGCTCTGTTGCCAGGCTGGAGTTTAGTGGCACGATCATGGCTCACTGCAACCTCCGCCTCCTGGGTTCAAGCAATTCTCCTGCCTCAGCCTCCCGAGGAGCTGGGACTACAGGCACAAGCCACCACGCCCAGCTAATTTTTGTATTTTTTAGTAGAGATGGGATTTCACCATGTTGGCCAGGGTGGTCTTCATCTCTCGACTTCATGATCTGCTCACCTCGGCCTCCCAAAGGGTGCTGGGATTATAGGGGTTAGCCACGGAGCCTGGCCGGGGACATTGAATTGTTTAATGACAATAACTAAACCTCAAGTTTAGAGAAACTAAACTTCTATTGTATATGTCAATGTAATTTTGTCTTTTAAGAAAAGCAAATATTATGAAATGCAGGTTAATTTGTTAGTGAAGGATGCCTTACTCTATGTTTGACAGATTATTCCTATGCTATATTTATATATAACATGGTCATAATAATCAATTTGTGAAGTGTTAAGAAACATGAAGAGGACCGTATTGGCTTATGTCCATTACTTTTTTGTACTCTCCGAAAAGAAAACAAAAGAATGTTGGAAGCATGAATCCCAAATGTTACTTTTCTTATTTGGGTACTTCCCACATAAGAATCTGGTATTTTCAGATTTAGTGAATTTCATCCTTTTAACCTGAAGGAGTTTATTTGTTTTATTGTTTTTGTTTAAAAAAATTTTGGACCCACAAACACACTAGGTATAGTCTATTATCAATGAATCAAAATACACTTATTGGGCATCTTCTATGTACTAGTTACGGTATAAATAAGGTGGACCAGTGATTTTCAAAGTGTGGTCTCAGGACCAGCATTATCAGCATCACCTGGCAACTTGCTAGAGAGGTAAATTCTTGGACCCCATTCAAGACCTACTGAATCAGAAACTCTGGGAATGGGGCCTACCAATCCGTGTCTTAACAAATGCTCTAGGTGATTCTGATGGTAGCTGAAGTCTAAGAACACAAAGGTGAGTTAAATGGAGTGTTTGTAACTTGCAAACTATCCATACCTACCCTTGTTTCCAGCATTTGGACCGACACAGTCTGTCAGAGCATGTCCTCCACATAAGTCATCTATTCACCAATTATGTGCTTGTGTTTTCGAGGTTGAGTTTGAGAAACACAATCTATATTATGACTTGTTGCACCTCCACTCTGTAAGCAGGGGTAGGTACTGAAGTTGTTCTGGGAGTGGGAGTTTCTCTCACCCAAATTCAATTTCTCTTGAATGCGTGATTAGACCCAAGCTGTGGGGGTTAGAATAGGGCAGATGGATATTTAAAGACAGCAATAAGGCAGCCCAGCTTCTGAGAGCAGGTATGATGGAGGGTGGCAGTGGGAGAAGTGGCAGCTCCTGGCTCACTCCTGGGCTCTTGGCTGTGGGTCTCTGGTGCACATGTTTGAGCTCGGTAGAAACATTTGACTGTTCCAACTAGATGCTGCTTTCCCACATAAATGAGATCTTTTCTGCCAGGCAACATGGTTCTACCCTCACATCCAAAAGTAAGTGGCTAGAACTCTGGTATTTGCCAGGGAAGGAGCGATCCAGGAGCTGCCTGGCGCATTTTGTGGGGCTGGTTGGGGGAATGTGGTATAAATGGCAACAGATATTTAGGGCTCTTGTGAATAGAGCAAGGAGTTAGGGACAGAGTACTCCTCAGCTGGTCTAGCAGAAAAGGAATCTGCTTCCTGGTTTCAGCTCTGCAGGCCTGGTAGGTAGGATGTCTTTAAGCTTTATGGCTGATGCCACAAAGCTGGTAGGCTGGGCGGCTACAGTGTTTTAGGAGATACAACAGGGCAAGTGGCTTGTCTTAGGTTATGGTGACTGGGGTGATTTTCAGTACTAGGGCAGTCATTCTCACTTAATTCCAGGGGTAGGGTGATGGGAGTAGAGGAATTTCAGCCCATTCCTGGCTGCTATGGACTAAGCACTGGCTTTGACAAGCTGAGACTGCTGAGTCTTTGTCCTATCCTGCAAGGCTGAGTAGTGGGGAGTAAGAAGTTGAAAGGGAGGTGGGACTTTCCATGATAGCGGCTTCCTGGAGCTTCCCCTCTTCTTTCCCTACAGGCTCCCAGTTCCTACACATCTACTGGCTTCTCGGTTTTGAGGCAGTTCCCTTCTTGGGGGTTTCCTTGATAAAGTTATGGGCTTGGGTGCCCATTGCCCCCCCATGCCACTGAGCTTATTCTAGAGTTTGAGGACCTTCGAAGGGGCCCCCCCAAATTCCTGTTGGGATCTTTTCCTATTATTTCTTCATCCTACCACTCAGAGGGAGGATCTTTTTTGGAGATCTACTGTTTACTCACATATTGGATGGAGTTGGTGCCCACCCTCTTGGCAGAGACAAAGATTCTAGCCACTCATGTCGCTGATGCCAGCCTGAACAAGTGTTCCAGTATTGAAGACAAATGAGATGTAGTGTTGCTGTTCATGACCTTGTCCCACACATAGCCATCTCTGTTTTACCTGCCTTATGTCCAAAAGCTTTTTCTCCCTAATGTAGAGCAGCTGATCCTGGGGATCCCGGGCCAGAATCACTGGGATATAGGCCATGGCCAGGATATGTTTCCAGCAGAGACCCTCTGCCATCTGCAGGATCGCAAGGTGAACCTTCACAGAGGTGCCTGGGGTGAGTGTATTGTTGGGGCCCAAGACTTTCAGCTTCCCTTACTGTCAGGGGATCTGCCTGGTCCTCAGCAGTGAGCTCCATCAATCCAACTTTGAGTGCTATAAGGTAACACATGGAGCCTTGTTCTTTCTCTTCTGGGGTCATATTGGGATAGCTTTAAGTGCTCAACTCTCTAGGCCTGGCTCCTTTTGAGTCAAGGAAGCCATTGAAGTTAGCACTAATGTAATCTAGCACTGATGCAGTGTGTAGCGTCTTCCCCTCACTGTGACCTTATCCTTCATCTTTGTTCGTAAGAAACAACATCGGCTTCCTAAAGATTGTTCTGAAGCAGCCCTGATCCAGCAACTTCTCTCCAGGCCCTCCTTCTCCCTTCCCATATACCCCTACCAAGTCTCCTGATGCCCTTAAGTATGAGGATGTGGCTATAAGGCATTCACTATTCTGTCCTTTGTTTCTGCAGAGGGGAGTACCTACCTGTCCCCGGCTCTTCCAGATCTGCCATGCCACCAGGGTCAGACTCTTCTCTTTGATGGTCCAGGATAACGAACACAAGATGAGTGTGCACCATGTGAACTCTTCCTTGGTGGAGAAGTGTGGCTGCTCTTGAGATACCCTAAAGCCTCCTGCTGGCCTCAGGACCACCTAAGTCTCAGGACTCTAGTAGAGGGTTTTCATAGCGACTAGAGCTCTTTGAAGGGAGGTGGGATTTGGCTTGTTTCTCAAAGCACAGCAAGAAGGATGGCATTATGGCAGTAACCCCTCTTAGATGCTTCTCTTTGATGTGGGCAGAGGACCCCTAGTGCTGTTCTCAGTCACTTCTACCCCTGGGAACCTGGGCCCTTTGAGATGTCTGACTATTGCTGTCCTAGATTGTGAGTGGGCCAGGCTTAGTGCCACCTCTGGGGTCACGTAGGTGGAGACAGAGGAACTGGAATTGGACACATATCAGCTCTTGGGGTAGGGGTAAAATTGTTACTGGTGTTAAGCTGGCTTTGGACTCTTCTGAGCTATTCAGCTGTTATTGTTTCTGTCTGTACCATAGGCCTGGGGCTGGTCCAGAACTGGCTTCAGCATGTAAATTCCTCCCCACCTAGCACTCCTGGCCTCTTTAGAGTGAGGGCTCTATCCAAGGAAGCATTCTGTCATGGGCTAGTCATGGGTAAAGGGCACCAAGGCCTTCACAACCTAGTGTCATATGGGAACCTGGGAGTGGAGGACGTCACTCAACTGATCTAGGCAGAGGGGGCCTCTGGCCTCATGGAAGGTTTGTCTCACTATCATTTAAGGAACTTGATGATAGTACTTTTCTACCATCCTTAATAAAACTATAGTACTATTGTGAGTCCCTTTTGTTGGACATCTATTGTGTAATGTCCTTGAGCCTCTGAATCAGAATGGGGAGACAGATGTTGGGTTTCAAATCCTATTGTCAAGCATCACAGGAAAGAAGCAGCGCAGTGCCCTTGGATACAGATGTTCATTCATCATGGCATTCACTCAGTGACTCCTGGCTTTAGGTTCTAAAACTCAGGTTCAGAATAAGATATAAGGAAGTACTCCAATGTAGATATTAATACAAAAACTACTCGTTAGATTTTTTGAGGCAGAAGAGAAACTGAAAGTTAGATGACACTCAGAACCTCAGTAATATGTTATCTGTCCTAATGGGAGGAAGGGTATATTAGTTAAATTTAGAACTTTTAAAATTTTACCTTCTCAGTGGGTGTTCGTAGTTCATGTTCGTAGCCTGCATCTTGCAGCGTATCCCTGTAGAATGGTGGTCAGGGTGAGGGCTGAGCATAGAGGAGGCAGAGAGCCACGCCTGGCTCCAGACTTTCCCAAGCTTGGTCTCAGCTGTATGGTGGATTTCATAAAATACGGATGAACTAACTTCTGTCTTTTTAGATTCCTTTCTTTATACCTCTGCGACTGAAGTTCTGGCAAATTTATGGAAGTAGTTTGTGCTTTTGAGTTTAATAGCAAAGTGTGCAATATGAGAAGCCGACTTTCCAGCCCCAATCCTATACGAAGGTAGTGACTGTCAGGTGTGACATGTGCCCTGCCAGACTGCTTTCTTTCTAAGAACATAGCTTTAAAACAATCCTATAGCTCTTTAACAAGGTGCTGTGGAGACATTTCAAAATCCTAATGCTTTTTTTTCGTGGACATTAGCTTGTATTTGAATAGTTCAATACCCATTTAACTGATTCCCTTATTGGTGGACATTCAAAGAGGGCATTTTAAAGTTACCCATTATTACAGTGCTGTGATCATCTTTGAATACAGACTTTTTTTTTGAGACTGAGTCTCACTCTGTCACCAGGCTAGAGTGTGGTGGCGCGATCTCGGCTCACTGCAATCTCTGCCTCCGGGTTCAAGTGATTCTCTTGCCTCACCCTCCTGAGTAGCTGGGACTACAGGCATGTGCCACTACACCCAGCTAATTTTTGTATTTTTAGTAGAGATGGGGTTTTACCATGTTGGCCAGGATGGTCTTGATATCTTGACCTCGTGATCTGTCCACCTCAGCCTCCCAAAGTGCTGGGATCACAGGCATGAGCCACTACTCCCGGCCTGAATCCAGATTCTTATATGCAAGCAGAATTGCTAAGCAAATGTCAGAGATGCAATTTGATCTCCCAAAAAACTATGCCAGTTTAACATTTCCCTCAACTGTGAGATCATTTTCCCTACACAGGGCAAGTCCTTTTGATAAGGGAAACATTTCATTGTTAAGTCGCATCCTTAAAAATGAAAATTCGAATATCTCTAATTAGCCAGTTGAATTCTTTGAGTTTATCCGGCATTTTTTTGTCTTATAGAAACTCTTAATATAACAAAATATGGCAAATATATTTCTTTTCTACATGGGAGTATCAGATGGATAAGTCAATCTCTGACTTCATTGGCTCATATTTGGTCTCCCCATAAGAAGATCATACACACTCTGCCTCTTGTAGTTCTTATGTTTGTGGTCTTATTTATACATTAATGCTTCTGGGTGGGGCAAGCTGGAGGCTCCCAGGCCTTGCGTCTAGGCCTGGCAGTGCCGATCTCCAGCCAGTCAGGTGTGAGAGTCTACAGGGTTTCTTTCCAGGGAGGCATCTGCTTTGGAGTTGAGGGTCTAGTCTGCAGAAATAAAGCACTACATTACTGGGGGTGATGTATAACAAAGATGACAAAGCTGGAAAGAGTGTGGGTTCCTTAGAGCAGGGATTGGTAAGTTTTTTTCTGCAGAGGGCCAGATAGTAAGTATCTTGGGCTTTGTAGGCCATGCAACCTCTGTCTAACTATACTCAACTCTGGCATCGAAGCATAGAAACGGCCACTGAGGAAATGTAAACAAACAAGCATCTCTGTATGCCAATAAAATGTTATTCATGGGCCCTAAGGTTTAAACTTAATGTAATTTTGATTTGTCACAAAATATTCTTTTTTCAACCACTTAAAGATAGAGTTGTACAAAAGTGCAACAATTGGCCTGTGGGCCATAAACTGTCTAACTCGCCTTAGAATATCATTGAGTAGGTGGGCCAATACTAGCAGAGACTTCTAGTTTATGAGAAATTGTATCTATATTTAATTAGGCCACTGTTAGCTTGGTTTTTTTATTTTTATTTTTTTGGTTACTTGCAGTCAAATACATTCTTATCTGATACAGGTCTTTTTTTAAAAAGTAGCCAACTCTTCTAACCTTTTATTGACTATTTGAACTTCCTCCACCTTGATTTGGACATTATTTTTAAAAATCACGTGTTAAATTTCTGTAAGTCTAATAAGTCTTTTCTGGCATTCCAATTCATTAATTTTTGTTCATTTTCATGTCCATATTAACTTAATTCCTTAATTAATATATACTTAGGATGCTGAGAGAATGTGTGCTCTATACTACATTGTTTTTCTCCTGGGAAATGTCTGAATGTCTGTATCTTCCCACCCACGAACATGATATAACTTCACATTTAACGGAGAAAAAGATCTGAATGAATTCCCTTGTTTTTATTTCATTTAAGCCATGGCAATTTCTACTTTGATTATGTCTGGGTGATCTAGGTTACTGTTAGTGTGAAAGGAACTGTTAACTGGAATTACTTTTATGGCATCCGTCCATGTTACTCTTCCCATTTGGTAATGAAACCATGCAGATTCAGAGCACTGTTTTTGCCCAGCATGAAAGACCAACTCAGAGTTCAGTGCTTTCTGTGATTGTACTTAGTCTTTGCAAAGTGCTACTGGGTAGTTTTTGTTCTGTGTTTGAATCAGGTGTTATTAAATACTAGTGAGTCCCTAGATTTGACATCATCTAGAACAGTAAAATGGTGTTATGTACAACTATTGGAAAGTGGATTGAACCTGGTTGCTGATGCCAGTCTAAGTGGTGTGGATTCATGTGTATTTTAAGGATCACGTTTATGTCAATGGCAACCCAGAATGGAGGCTCAAAATAAGTTTGATCTGCATGTGCAGACAACTCCTAAAAGATCAAAGAAGCAGAGGTAGTAAGTGGCAAGACCTTGGTAAAGGAGAATGTCAAAGCCTCATCTGCAGACTTACATTCCAACAAGAATGGGCTCATGATGTCATGCATTCTGAGGAGGCATGCTTTGTGCTTTGGTGCCACTTCTTAAAGGGGCTGAGGTCTGAGAGACAAACAGCCATCAAACCATGTAGAAAGAGGGTACAGGCTGAGTTAAGCAGCACCCACAATGGCCTAGGGAGAAAAGAGTAGGAGAAAGGTGTTCAGCTAAGCAGAGAAAGCTCAGTAGAGCTGGAGTGTGGGGTTTGAGGTGGGAGAAGTTGAGTGGGTGGGCAGTTTCACTCTTCTGGGCAGAGTCCACATCATCATGTGAATGCAAATATGTAATTGCTTTCCTTCATGAAAGAGATTGTATAAGTCATGTATGAAAGATCACTTTTCTTTGGTGACCTGAATGTATTAATAAAAAGTAATGGGAACATCTACTAAAGCTGAACACATGCATACCCTGTGCTCTAGCAATTTCCTTTATAACCACATATTTCATCAAAAGATATAGCAGCACTACATGTAAAAACCCCAAATTGAAAACTACCCAAATGCTCATCATTACTAGAATACATTAATCGTGGCATACTCACACAGGAGAGTACTATTTAACAAGAAGAGATAAAGAAGAACTCTGTAAATGAACTGATAAATCCCACAGACATGTTGAAGGAAAAACTACACACAGGGTAAAACATAGGTGTATGATTCTATGTATGTAGAGAACAAAAATCGGCAAAAGTAGGAAAAACACTTCAAATCCATTTACATTAAAGTATCCAGAGTGGTCAGATTCATAAAGACAAAGTAAAATGGTGGTTGGCAGGAGCTAGGGGGAGAGAGGAATAGGGAGATACTGCTTCATGGGTATGCAGTCTCAGTTACATGAGATGAAAAGAGTTTCGGAGGTGGATGCTGGTGATGGTTGTACATCAAGGGGATTGCACTTAGTGCTACTGAACTGCACACTTAAAAGTGGTTAAGATGGTGAGTTTTGTGTATATTTCATCAAATAAATGTTTTGCAAATGGGAAAGCAAATATTGTTAGATTAACATTACTGTTAGCTGAAGGTAGGGTGTGGGTTGCAAGTATAAAAGGAGCTCTTAAGTGTGGGGGATGTTCTGACTCTTAATTTGGGCAGAGGCCTCAAAAGTGTGTTCAGTTTGTGAAAATTCCTCAAACTGTATACTTATGTGCACATCTGCATGTATATTATACTTCAATAAAAGTTATCCTGGAAAAGAAAAAAAGCAATGGGAAGCTTTAAAGTGAATTAATTTGTAATATGTTATGTTATTAAATACCTGGTGCAAGGCATTGAAACTATTAATTCTCCTACTATGAGGAAGGTCTGTCTTACAAAAGAGAAAACAGAGGAACAGTGGTTATTGAAGTAAAAAGTAGCCATCTACAGATTCCTAGTAGGAGAAATCTCAGATGCTTCTATATACATCTCGAGAGAAACATTCCTTTACCTACTTAGTTTAAAGTTTTTCCATCTTTAAAATAGAAGAACTTCTAATGCTTAAAACTAAGCCCTGGCATTAAATTGCATGCCTCTCAACCAGCAGAAAAAAAAAAAGACATTCTCTAATTTAAACTGGAATAATGAGTTTTCTCACTTATGTTAACTTAAGGGTAAACTGAGATCATAGGATGGGTGCTGACTCTGGATAGTTCAAATGCAATCATGAAGATTTATTTTTATCTCAGAAGTAAAGTTTTAAAAGAAAATTTATCATAGCTTTAAAACTTAAGAGATGAGAATCAAACTAGGAATGCATATGAAAATTTTCAGTGTCTCTAATCATATTTCACACAGTTTTGGAAAAGCTACATTTAAAAAATGCACTAAATATACTATTCCCTCCCTCCTTCCCTCCCTCCCTCTCTTCCTTCCTCTTTCTTTTCTTTTTCTTTCTTTTAATACTCTGTCACCCAGGCTGGAATGCAGTAGTGTGATCTCTGTTCACTGCAACCTCTGCCTCCTGGGTTCAAGTGATTGCCTGCCTCAACCTCCTGAGTAGCTAGGATTACAGGCACGTGTCATCACACCTGGCTAATTTTTGTATTTTTAGTAGAGACGGAGTTTCACCATGTTGACCAGATGATCCTCCCACCTTAGCCTCCCAAAATGCTGGAATTACAGGCATGAGCCACTGCGCCCGGCCACTAAACATACCATTTTCTATCAAAATATGACCTTTTTGTTTCTTCATCTCTATTTATTCTACTGAGTGAAGAAACATTCTGCTAAGTCTTTCCTGATGGATCCTGCTCTCCTGTGCCTTTCTTTTGTGCCGCCATCTTTATCCCCACATTTGTGTCTCTCCTGCGTGGTATCCTTCCCTGCTTAGTCTTACTGAGCTTTGTGACAATACCTGCATCCACCTTCAACCTCCACCACATCCAGTTGTCTCTGGCTGGCTGGTCAGAACTCAGAGCAGCTGTGGGCAGATCGGCTGCTGTACAGAGAGGCCTGTGCCTGTGGCTGGCTGCCCAGAGCCTGTTCTCTGTAACACCTGATCAGATTTTTGAGATACCACCTCGCCCCGGGGATTGGTTCCGGTTAAAATAAGCTGCTCGGGAACACTGTCTCATAGAGAGTGATTGTCAGCGAGGTTGTGCAGAAGGAGTCATCCTGGAAAAGATAAAGGGAAACAAAACAGGAAATGGGGAAGAAATGGGGTAAGGGATTAGTTCTTATCACAGTTAGAGTGCATCTTGCTCTGTATCATTGAAAATATCTCCTGTGACCAGCACTTGACAGGACATCTGCTGGTAACTGCCACTTATTTCACAATCCTGAATTCAAGGGTGCCCATGAGAGAAGAATACAGTATCTGTTGAAATAGACTCCCACATGAAGCCCATTGTGCTGTCCCCATAATTTTCACTCGAGTCCAAGGCATGCTGACATATTTTAAATGGGAGATCTGTGTGCAACCCTATTCACTGCAGACTGCAGACAAGTCATTCTCTTGCTATGTGGAAATCTCTCATTTCCCTTCCCTACTGTGTCTTTGGTCAACAGTTATAAACTCTCCCTCAGATGGCTGGTTGTGTATTAAAGTCTATTTATAACAGTCAACGGACAACTGATTGTTTATGGGGAATCGTGGCAATTTTTGCTTAGGAAGGACAATTGGGGCATTTCTTCTGTAGCAGAGTAGGTTCAGCTACTGGACTCCACAAACATTGCCTCACTTGTCTTCTTACATTCTGTGGATTGAGGTTATCCCAGGTGCTAATGGTGAATTCAAACCCAGCACAGACTGCTGGCTGGGTCTTCAGTCCAGTGTCTTGGGGGCTAGACAATAGAAAAAAATGAAACAGTAATACTTTGTGAGGAACAAAATAATACAAAAGTATTCATATCTATGAGGAGCAGTATACTAAAAACTTTCAGTAGAGTTCATAAAACTGTAGATTTCTACCCCCCTAATTACAGTTCTGGATTATAGGGGTTTTTTTGTTTGTTTGTTTTTGAGACGTTATCTTGCTCTGTTGCTCAGGCTGGAATGCAGTGGTGTGACGTCGGCTCACTGCAACTTCTGCCTCTTGGGTTCAAGGGATTCTCCTGCCTCAGCCTCAGCCTCCCGAGTAGCTGAGATTACAGGCATGTGCCACCACGCCTGGCTAATTTTTGTATTTTTAGTAAAGATGGGGGTTTTGCCATGTTGGCCAGGCTGGTCTCAAACTCCTGACCTCACCTGATTCTCCTGCCTCAGCCTCCTGAAGCGCTGGGACTACAGGCATGAGCCACTGTGCCTGGCTGCCCCCAACCACAGTTCTAATTAAAATATAACCATATGACAACTTTTTCGCATTGAGAAAACTTCCTATTCTGGTGGTCTTGAGGTGCTTTTTAATTTTCTTTGTAATATCAAAACTTTTTTTTTCAACTAGAACAAAAACATAGACAAAACTAATTTAAATATCGTCATTATTGGAGAGTGAAACAAAAATGCTAATGGGAAAAAAATCTGGATTTCTAGAAAACTCGCAAAGATTTTTCTACTAGCTCTGACTTTAGTAGGATGGTTTTGAACTCTTCCTCAATTTTTGGAAACATAGAATGGGTGATATTTAATTTTTAAGTGACATATTAGGATTTTAAGATAAAGAATATAGAAAAAATTAAAATGGTTTATACTTTCCCTGCCTAGGTGACACTTGTTATGTTAAACTGTCACTTGCATATGATTAATAAGCTTAACTGAACAAACATAAAAACTAAACGTAATCGTTGTTCATATTACTAACCCAGAAAAGATTGTATACAAACAGATATACCTATATCCATGGAGGAGTTTCAGACAAGTGTATTTAAATGATACAATGACCTGGTCTACTTCTTGGTTTGCTTATTCCGATTCCAATGTATTCCATTTTATCTGTAAATCTTAACATATCACATTTGTCTTATTCTGTCTTCTTCAGAAGACGATAAGAAGTTACAATGAACAATAATGTTATAGGTGACTTTTAATAGCTAATAAGAAGTTTGAGGATTTTAGAATTTTCAGTCACATTGTTTTCAAATCAGTAAGTTACCCCTAAGTGACTAGTTATCTAATTTTTAGTGCTTTTGCTGCGTTTAATAACTTTCTGAAGTCCTGTTTGATCCATATTTTTCTATGTGTTCTTTTAAGGGCCACTTTAGGAAAAAAGCCTTGCATCGCTGGAACAATTTGTTCATAATTCTGGATTAATCTGGGACTGCTTTTTCAGAAACAGCAGGGAAGGCCCATCCATTTGGCTCAGGAGGGCCTCTCTGAGGATATTTGGTTCTTGAGCATTTCTCTCTTGGTCTCTGCTGCAGCAAAAGGTGAATTAATAATGAGGTGCAGATGAACTGAGTCAAAGTCCTTTTAAAAGAAACCTGAACAATACCATGGTTTCAGTTCTTATATTCTGCTTATAAAGCCTTGGATTCTTCTGGGGTGTAAGACTACAAAAATGTTTTGTAGAGGCTGGAATCAGTTTTTCAGGTTGTTCAGACAAGATCATCCTTCTTATTCCTGGTTCCCACCAGAGACAGAGCTGAAGGTTGAGCTATTTGAAGCTTTCCTTGTGGCCACATCGATGTTAAACTGTCAGAGCTAGAAGAGAGAACCGTCAATTCATCCCAAATAAAAGCCCTTTTCTGTGGGTTTATCAGTGAAAAGTAGTAAAAGTTTTGCATTGACTGATGCCTCTGTGAATTATTTGAGGTGGCAATAAACAACGAAAATGGGAAGTTGAAGACCTAAATAGGTCAAAAGAAGTTAGTATTTTCAGAATCGTATTCCATATGTGACTATAGAACACAGAAGGGAGTAGTCAATATAAATGACTGGCATGTAATTTTAAGCAAAAACCCTAGATAAACCTCAGTTTGGGGCTATATTTTAATATGGTTTTACCGGTGAACAAATCAGTGAGGTTTTCCCTTCTAGCAGTTAAAGTGCTTCCGATTTTAAAGAACTCAACTCTGAGCAAAAAGACCCATGTAATACGAGTCTTCCACAGACCAAATGTAATGTAACTTTTAGAAAACCAAAGCCTCAGCGCCTCAGGGCCAGCCGACCTCCAAGACACAGAATGACCTTCTCTCCAGAATGGCCTCTTCAAAAGCCAGTACAAATGTCTGCCAGGTAATCTGGGGGGCAGGGGTATCTAAGTTTTCCTTTATTTATTCTTCAAATTCACTGATAGGGTAGGTTCCTAAGAACAATAAACGTTTGATTTTTGGAAGATCCCTCTCTTTTTCTTTTTTGTTTTCCTTTCTATTGTTTAAATCACTGAAGGAGTGGTTTCCCAAGCTCACTGAAACAAAGGAAAGGGAACATGCTTTCACTAAACCTTCTAGGAAGATTTGAGAGGGGAGGAGGGTGAGAGGATCATTCAGGAAAGTGACTTAAGGTCACTGGGGATGGAGCAGAGTCAGCGAGGGTGAGCACGAGAGCAGACCTAGGACCAGACCTGTAGGTGCTGGTGGATGGACTAAGAATCCCTGGGGAGGCAAAGGGCTGGGGAAACCACTTGAGTGTCCTTGGAAGCGGTGGGCGCCTCAGCACCATGGAGGCCAGTGCTGTTCCATGCTGGCCGGTCACACCCAATGAGCCCTTGGCCGCTGGACTTAGTATGTGAGAATCTCTGTGGAAAGGATTGGTATATTAAAACACCTCTCCAGGTAATTTTTTTTTTTTGAGACAGAATTTTGCTCTCATTGCCCAGGATGGAGTACGATGGCGTGATCTTGGCTCACTGCAACCTCTGCCTGCTGGGTTCAAGCGATTCTCCTGCCTCAGCCTCCCGAGTAGCTGGCATCACAGGCATGCACTACCATGCCCGGCTAATTTTGTATTTTTAGTAGAGACGAGGTTTCTTCATGTTGGTCAGACTGGTCTCGAACCTCTGACCTCAGGTGATCCACCTGCCTTGGCCTCCCAAAGTGCTGGGATTACAGGCGTGAGCCACTGTGCCCAGCCTCTCTCCAGGTAATTTTAACATGTAGCCATGAAATCAGCTTCTGAGCAGGGAAATAATTACATGTGGGGTACAAGGGAGTGAATTGACAGTTCCAGTGTGGAAACCACCTTAGGTGTTAACTTGGGTCATGTTGAAGGTAATACCTACATTATGGAATTGTTAGGGAGATTATCCTTATGGTTGAGCTCAGAGACTTGGAATGAAACACACTGGCTTCAGATCCTGGTTCAGTCTACTTGACCATTTGTGTGTCCTTAAGCAAGTTACTTAATTTCCTTAAGCCCCAGTTTCTACATTTGTAAAACAGGGGTAATAATACTTGCAGGGAGGACTCAGTTCTGCAGCTGCCCTGAGCATGCTGCTTGGCATATGGAAAATGTGCAAACACTGGAACCTCCCTTCATTTCCTCCTCCATCCTCCTGTTCTTGCTGCTATTATAGCTAAGGCCTGACAAAATGTGTAAAAACCTAAATGCTAGTCTTTTTTTTAAATCTATTTCCAAACTCTGTTAATATTTACCACAAGATATTAATAGACTGTAGCACATTGTTATGATGCTATACTATACTACGGTACTGTACTATATACTGTATAGTAGCTGCTGATTTTTTTTTCTTTTTTGTAATTCAAGCATTTCAATACAATGTATGCAGAATATGTGCAAGGACTAAATGCTGGTTTTCTGGGTGGGGTTCATGCCAAATCAAATGTGACAGCCTCTTCTGGAAAGAAAGAATAATGACATTATTACCACCTAGGTATTAACTGAATATGCTAAGCTCGTCATACAGACTGCCCAGTTCAATCTGTACAACATCCTTTGAGGTTGTTAGTAGAATTACCTCTGTTTTTTAGATAAGGAAATGGAAGCTTACAGAGGTTAAGTCATTTACCCAAGGTCAGAGAACCAGTATGAGATGGAGGAGGAGGATTCCAGCTCAGGCAGGCTGGCTCAGAGCCCTGCCTGTTACCATTATGCTTACCAGGCCTCACAGGCCCTCTCTGGGGGCTCAGGTTCAAGGGTTCCTTCCCGGCAGGCCAGCTATCATAAGAGGAAAGGGAGTATCAGAAAGCCTTTTCTCTAATTTGCTAAATATCAACTTTCCTAATGTATGAATTACTGCTTAGAGGCATAGTTGTTACACTGTGTAATACATTTTGAAGTATAGTGTGTATGTTTCTGTGGTTGCATTTTTTTTTGTGCATATACACACATCTCTGCAAACCTTAGAGGAGGGATAAAAGGCAATGAGATGTTTTGAGAAAAATTACAATGATCTATATTAAGATGTATTTTCTTATGATTGTAAAATAGGTACAAAAATCAGAATATAAAACAACATAGTACCCTAACATTTAAAAATGCTGATTTATATTAATGTTAAATTCTAAATGTTAACATTCAAATGTTGACCGTGGTTATCTGTGTAACAGTAGGTTTGGGTTGGCTATCACTTTACCTTTCTGGCCTTTTGAATTGTCTGAATTTTTTAAAATAATGGGCATGTATTACTTTTATGATAAGAAATCTGAAAACGCAAACCTATTCTAGAAAACTTAGAAAAGCCAATAAAACTCTAAAGAAGAAAATAACAACCTTACCACCAATTAAAAATGCTGATAACATTAGCACATATACTTCCAATCATCTCTATTTGTATGTATTTTATATGGTAGAGATAATCTACGATTCATAATTTGGTGATTCATTTTCTTTTCTTTCTTTTAAAAAAATCAAAAGCATTTTTATGTTATTAAAAACTTCTTAAGTATTTATTATTATTATTTTGAGATGGAGTTTGGCTCTTATTACCCAGGCTATAGTGCAATGGTGTGATCTCAGCTTACTGCAACCTCCACCTCCTAGGTTCAAGTATTTCTCCTGCCTCAGCCTCCTGAGTAGCTGGGATTACAGGCAGCACAACCATGCCTGGCTAATTTTGTATTTTTAGTAGAGACAGAGTTTTTCCATGTTGGTCAGGCTGGTCTTGAACTCCCGACCTCAGGTGATCCACCTGCCTCAGCCTCCCAGAGTGCTGGGATTATAGGCGTGAGCCACCGCACCCAACCTTAAGCATTATTTAAATTATTTAAATGTTACATAATAGATCATATGTGCAATTTACTTAACTATTGCCCTATATATTTTTTCTTTTTTAATAATAATCAACAATGATGTATATTAGGTATCTTTATTCATGAATCTTGGATTATATTTCCGATTATTTTCTAGATTCCTAGAATTAGTGGGTTAAAGTGAATGATCATAATTAAGTAATTTTTTTCATAATTTAGTTATTTATTGCGATGTAAAAAAAGTCCAAAATGTGCTGACTTAAAACGATTATATATTATTTTTTTCATGGTTCTGTGGGTTGAATGAGCTGAGTTCAGTAGTTCTTGTTTGGGAGTCTGGGGCTGAGCTATCCGGACGCTTCACTGGCTGGACATTCAACATGGCTTCTTCATGCATGTGCGTGCTCCTTCTGTGTTCCTCCATGTGGTCTCTTTCCAGTACAGTGGCCTGGATTTCTTCCCTGTCTCTCAGGGATCCCAGAGCAAGAAGTGGAAACTGCCAGTCCTCTTAAAGACTAGGGCCTGGAGCTGGCACAATGTCACTTCCACTGTATCTTCTGTTGAGAGCGGTCACCTGCCAGCTGAGCTTCAAGGGTGTGCAGGAGCAGCCTCCCCTCCCCGTGGAAGGATGGCATGTGTCTACAAGAGGGCAGCAGTTGATGGCAGTCATCTTTGAAGTCAGGCTACCACAGATCATTTTTGAAAATGGAATGAAATACAGTTTGGTATGGTTTTAAACAAACTTGTGAAGTGACTGAATGCTTACAGAAGTCTACAGAAAGTCATTTCTGTCAGAAATAAATCTTGCTAAAGCCCCGTGAAGGAAGTGTGAGGGAGGAAAGCAGGCCGATGGAGGCTAGTCTCCTCAATAGGCCTAAATGTCCCCATGTCCCCTGAGAAGGTCTCTGCAGGGGGATGGAGTGCTAAGGAGTGAGAGTTACTGACAGCTCAATGACTCCTGCTGCCTCAGGCAAACACTGAACTTTCCTGTTCCTTGAGGTTCAGTTCAGGCTGTCCCTGTCCTGTCCAGACCTCTGGGGCCAAACCACAGCCTGGCAGAGGTGCCAGATGGGAGGGTGTGGGGAAATGCCGGGACAGCCCTGGAGGGAGAAGGGCAAGTCCTTGCTGGGAAGTGATTTGAGATAGGGCTGTGACGGGAAGGAAGAAGAGGGCACGGGAGGAGATGACCAACTGGACACAGACATCTCCAACTCTTCCTTGAAGACACAACTGATCTATAGCACTTAGCAGTGAAGGGGCACACTTTGGTGGTTACTATTCTTTCTGGGAAGGTACCCAGTGACCCAGAATGTAGCATTCTGTACCCGTAGACACTCTCATGCAAGCTATTGCAAGGCTCTGTATTGTTTCAGGAGCAGGAAAGAGGAGGACTGCTCACTCTTCATCCACTCAAATGCTCCCTGGCCCCTTCTCGACTGGAGAGTCCACTTCCCACCCCCACCTCCCCTTGCCTGAGAGATCCCTCCATCCTTACTTGTCCTAAACCTCCACAGAGGCCAGGGAGACAAGGATTACGAGTGAGGTTTTTGAGCTCACTGTTCAGGTTCAGCTTCGGGTTTTACCACATACTCTGAGTAACTTTTGGTGAGTTAGTTAGCCTCTCTGCATATTGGTTCAGTCATCTATAAAAGGGGACTTAAATATAGTCTCACCTCATTCTGTTGTAAGGATTGAATGAGTTAATTATGTAGAATTTTCTAGAACTCTCTGTGGCTCACAGTAAATACTCACAAAGCATTATTTTAACTTTCTATTACCTAAAAAAAAAAATTGTTTTTTTTTTTTTGGTTTAAATAGACTTTATCTTTCAGAACAATTTTAGGATCACAGCAAAACTGAGCCGAAAGTACAGAGATTTCCCATATGTGTCCTGCCTGCAAACACACATAAGCAAAGCCTTCCCTACTATCAGTATCCTGCACCAGGTAGTACATTTGTTACAACTGATGAACCTACAGTGACACGTAATTATCACCCAAAGTCTATAGTTTACTGTAGGGCTCACATTTGGTGTTGTACATTCTATCAGTCTGGACAAATGTATGATGATATGCATCCACAATTCTAGCATCAGACAGAATTATTTCGCTGCCCTAAACATCCTCTTTCGTATCACTTTTAATTACAGCTTTCCTTGAATTGTAGATAAGACATTCTTGCATATCCTTTATTACTTCTTCTAAACTAATCAAGCTAGATTAGTTTATGTGACCTGTACAATATTACTTGTTCCACAGAGCCATGCATGACACTTGGCAAATGGATAGTGAATCAGTTGTAGAAGAGGTGAGCAAATGAATGAATGAGACCTGTGGATAGTAGTAAAAGACTCAAATTTAGGTGAGATTTTTGATGTTTATTTTTTATACTTTTTGAGTGTTTCTATATTTTCTCCAATGAGCGTATTATTTTTCTAGTCAGAAATAAGAATAAAGATAATTTGTTTTAAACTTTTAAGTTTGGGGTACATGTGAAGTTTTGTTACATAGTCAATCATGTGTCATGGGTGTTTGTGGTACAGATTATTTCATTACCCAGGTATTAAGCCTACTACCCATTGGTTATTATACCTGATCCTCTCCCTCCTCCCACCCTCCACCCTCCAATGGGCCCTAGTGTGTGTTGTTCCCCTCTAGGTGTCCATGTGTTCTTATCATTTAGCTCCCACTTGCAAGTGAGAACAAGCAGTATTTGGTTTTCTGTTACTGCATTAGTTTGCTAAGGACAATGGTCTCCAGGTCCCTCCATGTCCATTCCATGGTGTATATGTACCACATTTTCTTTGTCTAGTCTATCGCTGATGGGCATTTAGGTTGATCCCATATCTTTACTACTGTGAATAGTGCTGCAATGAACATACACATCCATGTAGAAAAATGCAAATCAAAACCACAATGAGATACCATATCACACCAGTCAGAATGGCTATTACTAAAAAGTCAAAACATAACACATGCTAGGGAGGTTGTGGAGAAAAAGGAACGCTTGTACACTGTTGGTGGGAGTATAAGTCAGTTCAACCATTGTTGAAGACAGTGTGGCAATTCCTCAGAGAGCTAAAGACAGAAATATCATTCGACTCAGCAGTCCCATTACTGGGTATATGCCCAAAGGAACATAAATTATTCTATTATGAAGACACGTGCACATGCATATGTATGTGTGTTTTTTAAAAAAGACCTTAAAGTTGCTCTCTGTTCCTCAGCAACTTCTTTACTTATTGGTGCTTAACTCTGGTTCCTCTGTTGCCAGTAGGCATCATGGAATCTATGCCAGGCAGCGTGGGGTTCACCAGCGAGTGTTCGGGTTGGCCAGCAGTTAAGAGCACAGACTCTGGAGCCAGATGCTTGGGTTTAAATTTGGGTTCTTCCCCTACTAGCTGTGTGAACTTGGGGAAATTAGTTACTTCTCTGTCTCTGCCTTGCCTCATCTGTAAAATGGGTATGATGGCACATACCTCAAAGGAATTTGTGAGGATTCTCTCAGTCAATACAGGTCAAGTGCTTAGAACAGTGACTGGCATAGAATAAGTATTTACAAATGTTAGCTCTTGTTGCTGTCATACACCGAAGCCTATTAGGATACACAGAATCAGTCTAGAGAAGTTTCTTTTCCAATAAAGGACTGTTGAGGGCCTGTTTGCACCCTGCCTTTTCTACTACCACACCCACATGCTTGTCTGAAGAAATAGACATAATTCTGGCAAAACAAGCTGCCTTTTTAAATTTTTGTACAAATCTAACTTTCAAGCTTTTGCTACCTTTGAACTAAAACTCTCTTGTAATAAATATATCAAGAAAATAACTAAAGAGTTAGAGATTTGGTTATAAGCTAAATAGTAAAGAGGGAATCTGCTTGCTCCCTGGATCATCCTTTCACCCTTTAATGGCAATGGCAAAATGTAACAAGCAAGACTGGAATTAGAGTTGAGCCCTTGCTGAGAGTATTTGGTTAGAGGTGGTTCAGATAGGTCTTGTCACCCTTGATCTCAGTTCATCTTGGCATGAGGTATGAGCATATACATGGCTGGAGGATGTCACTTTCCCAGCCAAGGCATCAATCCCTAAAGTCCTTACCATTAGAAAATATTCAATATTGTGACTTCTTCCAATTAAAGTGAAACCTAAAGTTAAGCCCAAATCCAAACCTCTTTGATTATTATTTTTGGTTATGCTTGTTAGCCTGGGGCTTCTTTAATATTCCTATACTGAAGAAGGTTTGATTTGGTCAGCATAAAAAAATTTCAAACTAATACTATTTTCAAGGGATGGCTGATGTGTATGCAGATACAGCAGACTTCATTCATCCAACAGATACTATGAGCAGGTGCTAGGCTCTAGGCACTGAGCTAGGTGCTGTGGAGATGGGAATGAACAGGCCAGTGAAGATTTCTCTCATCATGGGGCTTCCTGTCTGGGCAAGAGTCAAAATTGACTTGTGGATCTGTAACCCCCAGTGCCTCAGCACTGAGAGAAAACAAAAGCCTCATACCCCCTATCTTTTCTGCAAAGCTCCAGGATCGTTTCCTGTGATTCCAGGTCAAACTTCAACCCTCTCTTTCCCCTCCCCTCTCTGCCGAGTCTACTCTCTCTGGATCCTTCTTTACCACACTAGCTTTCTGTTCAAAATCTGAGGAGAATGCTTCTGATTGATGGATATATTAAGATTTTCCAGAGAAACAGAACCAATAGGAACTATGTATGTATATGTGTGTACACACACACACACACACACACACACACACACACAGAGTAAAGCATTGGCCCATATGGTTATGGAGGCCAAGAAGTTCCAGGATCTGCAGTGGGTAAGCTGGAGACCTAGGAGAGCTGATGGTATAGTTTCAGTCCAAAGCTGAAGGCCTGAGAACCAGGACAGTTTATAGTATAATTTCCAGTCTGAGTCAGAAGACAGGAGAAAACTAATGTCCCAGTTAAAAGACAGGCACAGTGAATTCTCTCTTACCGCGCCTTTTTGTTCTATTCAGGCCTTCAGTGGATTGGATGAGACCACTCACACTGGGGAAGGCAACGTGCTTTACTTTGTCTGCCGATTTGAACGTTAATCTTATCCAGAAATGCCCTTGCAGTCACACCCAGAATAACATCTGACTAAGTATCTGGGCGCCTGTCACTCAGTCAAGTTGACACACAATTAGCCATTGCAGTGGAGTTTAGGCCACGTGCCCAAATTCTAGCTGCAAGGGAAGCTGGGAAAAATAAGTATCTGGCCATTTAAGCTTATACAATGAAAGATGGGTTCTGTTTTAAGATAAGGGATTCTCCAAACCAGTAATGAAAGGGTCAGATGCTGGGAGACTAAAGTGAATAACAAATGTTTCTTACAGACTCGAATCCAGTTTTCCTGGTTCCAAGTCTAGCACTTTCTTCATTACATTGCAGTTGCCACATTATTGGAAAACATTTTTTTTTTTTGTTTACTTTCAGAAAACAAGCTGATGGGGTGAGAGAGCACTGAGAATTCCATTCTTCAGTGTGTATTTAATTATTTCTACACTGGAGCAAATGCCATGGACTGATTTTTTTTTTTTTCATGGGAATTCAAGCCCCACTCTCTTTGGCAGGGAGTCCTGACTATTTTTGGAAGTTGGAAAAAAATTCAGAGAATTTGGTTCACTTTTGGTCATGTACAGTAATGTTATTTTTGTGTATCTAGGACAGTGACATGGTCAATGCTTATTTTTAATTGGCTTTCTGGGGACACAAGGTCAGGAGCAAGGCAGAAGAGTCACTCACAATTGATTAGGATCCTGTCCTGTCGGTCTGTATTCGCTGGCAGGAGCCCTCGTCTCCCTGAGTGCTTGAAGTGGCTTCTCCTCTGAGCCTGCCAGGCCTCTCTCTCTGGACTTATTACTGTCTTTTGATTACAGCTAGAGTGTTCTGTAAGGATTGATGGAAAGTGTTTTAGCGCAAGCATCAGGACACTAGCATTTGAGTTGTAGCTCTGATACCTAATCAGAGTGCAGGGCAAGTTATTTACTCACTCTGAGTCCCAGTTCCTGGATCTGTGAAACACAGATATTAGATTAGATAATTCCTAATATAGCAGCTTTTGGCTGCAAATAAAAACACCCATGTAAAAAAATGACTTTAAAGATAAGGAAGTGCCATATAAAAATAAAAAATTCTGGACTCAGGATTGTTTGAAGGATTAGTTCAATGGCTCAATGATGTCACAAAGGACACAGACCCTTTTGTTTTACTGTGTTGTGTCATGTTCATGATGTCTCTCTTTATGGTTGCAGATAGCTACCATAGTTCTGGGCATCAAGAATAAACAACGTGACTTCAAAAAGATTACAGAAGATGAGGGGTTGATTCCTTTTGATCTTTTTATTGGAGAGGAAACCTTTCTGGGAAAGGCAGACTTCTCCCTTCGTCCTGCGCCATAGTCCCAAAGGAAGGCAGGAAAACAAGATCAGGCATTTGAAGGCTCCATTGTGTGCATCAGACTTTATCAGTGAGAATAAAGACCTGCAAACTCTTTTGTGTGTCCAGAATGCTATGATTCTATGTTTCCTTGATGTTCTTCATCAGTGAATGTAAAGATCAGGCTTGGGCACTGGTACTTGAGTGTTGAGTCTTACATGACTTTGGAAAGATAAGGAACAGTGGCTTCTTCCTGTGAAAAGTACATGGAGTGGATACTGACAGTATACTTCAGAACATTTTTTCACAGGGAGATAATGAGTAGCCTGCTAGCAAGGGTGATTGCCTTCTTAAAATACGTCATATAGATAAACTCGATGTGTGCTTCCTATCAAGTTTATATTTTTACCCAATTTCTTTCTGTATTGCATTCCGGTCATGTGCAACGTTGGAAAAATTCCATGTACCCCAATCACAGGTTGGGTTCTCTGGAAGCAGACACCGAGAGGGATTAACACCTGTAGTGCTCTGTAGTGTAAATCTTCCACTGAGACTCGCCATAAATTCTGCATGACATCTTTTCCCGTTACTGATTGCTATCATTTAAATATATCCCTTCCAAAATTCAGGTGTTGAAACTCAATGGCTTGTGTGATGGTATTAAGAGGTAGGGCCTTTAAGGGCTGATTATGTGGGCTCTTCTCCCTCATGAATGGGATTACGGCCTTTATGAAAGAGACTTCTTTATGAGGTGTTTGGCTATCTTGCCCTTCTACCATGTGAGGAAACAGTATTTCTCCCCTCCAGTGGATGGAGCAACAAGGCACCATCTTGGGAGGAAAGAGCAGCCCTCACCAGACAACTGAACCTGCTGGCACCTTGATCTTAGATTCCCAGCTGCCAGAACTGTGAGAAAACAAATTTCTGCTCTTTGTGAATTACCAAGTCTATGGTATTCTATGACAGCAGCGCAAATGGTCCGAGACGCTGATACTTTCAACACCATAGTGACGGCCAGATCATATGGCCCAAGTGGCAGGGATGCTTATACTATAGCCTGAACATGCTGTACAGTCCTTTTATTTCCTGGGCCATACAAAACTCCTGTAGCCTTTTCTATCACCGAGTATATATACATATTTTTTTAATAGTTAAACAACTTTATTAACATAGTCAAGCAGTGACTATGGGCTGGCAGAGTAATCCTAGATGTGGGATATGCTGTCTCTAGAACTTTAAGAGGCTCACCAGGTTTGTGCTTTCTTCTTAATGGTGTAGCGTGGTCCTTACTCCTGGGGACTCATTGTATCTTCAGTGAGTGAATTCTGGATCTGAAAACCAGCTCAGGTCCAGAAACTGGGCAAGAATTGTTCCCCTTTACTGGGGTGAGTGCCCTCAGCCTCTCAGCCATCTGTCTTGGCTTCTTCTGTCTGTACCGAAAAAGTAATATATTTTTTTCCTGTAGTGCCCTTCTCTGCTATCTGTTGTGTTTGGCCTTTTGGATGCTGTGTTCTGAGCTAGGCACTCTAGATTCTCATTCAACCTTGCTGCTTCCTCTGTTAATTGTAAACCTCTGGCTTCTGGCAGTTAAAAGCTGCAACCTGGACTTTATGGTTTGGAGTCCTCTTATTCTCTTTCGTATGAGTAAGCCCAGTTCTATGATGGTATCTCCTACCATCAGCCCTGGCCTACAGAGGGGAACCACCACCAAGTGTTTTAGTCTTTTTGGTAGTGTATTCCTTATGGCTTTGCAAATGGTGTGTCCTCTGGGCTTTCCTGTGGAACAATTACCTTCTGGTCATGTATATAATGGTATATCCATTCTGGCATTTCTACTTCCCTGAGCCTCTTAATCCCTCTGTTCGCCATCTATCATGGAAATGCTGGCATGTCCACGTCACACTTAATATGCCCAGTGCATTTTCCATACTTTTGGGAGCCATGATAGTAATGAGTTTGCATCATATCTTGGGGTCCTCTCCAGGGAGTTAAATTGTGTATCTCAGACAAACAATTCCAAGTCAACACACTATTTGCCGTGTCCCAACCTCCTTGATGGAGACTCTGAGAATTCAGTCTCACACACCCTCCCCTGGATCCTGCTGGTACATGCCAGGTAGGTCTTGGTGCTCCTTTGCGGTATAGCCTCTTTCCTCCTTCTCAGCTTAGCAGCAAAGGGTACTTGGGTGGCAAAACTCCATGTCTGCCATAGTCCCAGGTGCTTATTATTCTAAGGATTAAAGACAGACAATGAAAAAAAAAAAGGGTGCTGAAATTTGCTAAGAGTCCTGGAGCTTCTCTATTAAAGGACCTTATCAGTCAGGATGGGTGAGACTCCTGCTCTTTCAATGTCTAGTTTTAACTCTTCATGTTCCATCAAGCCTCAGCAAGGCACCTCCTGAGGTCTACGGCCCAGAGTGATTTGCAAGCTCATATGAAACTGTGCCTCGCTTTGGGGATTCTCAGAAATGACGGGAAAGGGGTGCACACTTCAGAAGGAGCCTCCAAATACCCTGTCGGTGCAGATAAGACAAAAACAGCGTTTGTACATTACTGTGTTTCTGTGACTTTTCTTGTATCAGTGGACTGGGAAAGTGTAAGAACTTTTGAATATATTAATTTTTATCTTTTTTGTTTTACCATTTTAAGTCTGCAGAAATTCAGTTACGTGTTAAAATGTTTAGAATCAAAGGCATGAATTTGAGTCATAACATAAATATCTTTTGGTAAATTAGTCTCTTTTGTTAATTATTTACTCTTCTTGAGCTTGTTTCTTTGTTAGTAAAGTGGGGCTAATAATACCTATCCAAACTGTTTGAGAGAAAATAAGATAATGTAACAATATCGTCAACATAGTAAGGTTCAATGACGTCACACACATTGTAATTATTATTATCTTCCCACCTCTATTTTAGGCTTCCGTGAGGTGGAGACAGGGCCATATTCATTTTTTTATCCCTCACAGTGGTGAGCACAATATCATGAGCATTATAGGCACTGAATAAATGTTGGTTAAGGTAATTTAAGATCACTTTAGCAGTACTTTAATTGCTTTAGTGAAAACACCCTGTACAAATTCAAGACATAATAAGAATTACATACACTTTAGATCATACTTTTGATTTTTCTATCGATACTAAGTGTTTTGGGAGTTGGCCGAGCAGTGTTGGATTCTTATCAAGTCAACTCTGCTTGCTGAGGACTCTTTGTGAGTATGTGGAAAGCTAGATGCAAGATGGTAAGCTGCGGCTGGGGATTAGTGGAGTGAAGCCAATGAAATCTCAGCCATACGTCTGAAATCTTGGCCTCATTATCACAATGCTGTAATGAGGTGCTCATCAGTTATCCATAATTCAAGTATACATAATGAGGTAAACACCTGGGCGAGAGATAGAGGGTTCACTAACAATGATGGCAGTAAGCAGTGGCAGAAATATCAGCGTTCCAATAAAACATTTGATGCAGTAGAAATTTCTCTGCACTGCAAGAAGCATCTTAATTTCATTTATACCTTTAATTGAATTAGGCCTTAAGAACATTGGGACTTGGGCTATGGTTCTGTCAGAGTATATTTAGTACTATAAATCAGGAGCCAAGAGAAATTCTTCTTACAGAACAAAGACAGGGACAACAAGGCAACTGAGGTCACAGACCACTTCAAAATAGCAATTCTTTTCTGTAAGTATTAAATTAGAGAACAGTTTCTTTAATACTAATATAGAGTAAACAATCAAATTGAAAGAAATCAAGAGCTCTGCTTCCAGGCATTTATTAAAGGTGGTATCTGCAGACTGCTGGGTAGGATAGGATGAGTCAATCAATACACAATATTTATAAAAAGAACGCATTGCATATTTAGAATATATTTTTATAACTAAAAGCCACCATGGAAAAGCTTTCCTGGTAAACTTTCACTTATTTTCTTTCTTTCTTGTTGCTGATTGATATTTATTCAGCATTCACTGTCACGATCACTCCTTAATTAACATCCCAGATGTTATCAACTGTATGACTAAAAAAATTAGACTCATGTTTATTTGTGGGGGCTGTGGTGGGAGGTGGTGGCAGATAGGAAGGTAGGATATGAACCTGCGTCCTCAAATTCCCCAGAATTGCTGGCCTAGGAAAAAAAACATTGGGCTGAGAGTATTAAAATCTTGTATTTGTCCACTGATTTGTGCCCTCACCTAAACCTTGGGTGCCTCAATTTCTTCATCTGTAAAGTTGAATTACTTACAAATATTAATAACATCACATTACAGATAAAATCATGTAGGATATGCAGGAGAACGTTTTTACAGAGTCCCTTAAGTATTTTCTGTACAGAACGCAAAAGACTGGATAACCCCTACCCCAGCTGTTGCTTCTTGTTACTAAAATAGCAGCAACAAAGATCCCATCAGAATCAATGGAAAGAGAGATGCCACTTCTCAATAATGAGAGTTTAAAAAAATATAAAAATAAATGATTTACACCAAAAATAAAAATTGTAAGGTTATACTATGAACACAAATTCTTGGAGCCAAATTATAAAGTGTTGATCCAAGATCTGGGAGTCTGATTTTGGGATGGAAAGGGACGAACTGCTACTTAGCACCTCTCTTGCAACCTTATAGTCAGTATGGGACTGGGGCATGGAGGTATGTGCTGAAAGGGATCTGGGGAAAAGAGAAAGATGCTGACAAAGAAGTCCTGCCAACTAAGCCACAGAGACAGGGAGGGGCCTTCAGTGGCCTCTGGCATAACAATGTCCTTATTGGAAATACCCAACTCACAGATGCCAACAACCTCTGCTCAAGCTCCCTCTTGCCTGAGGCCATCTAAAATGCCAGATACCAGGCCCTTCTTCCCTCCCAGTGGCTCCTGGCATTTCTAATGCCTGCCAGGTGTAGGAATTGGGCACTGGCTCCCAATCAACTAAGTCAGGTCTGTCATTGAAACTTCCTGCACCCTTCCAATCGCATCTGCCTGAGCTCCTGCTGTGCTCCCCTTTCTTCACACCGATGGTTAGTATCATCTACCATGTGATGACATTCATGAAGAACAATACAATTTTTCAAGTGAAAATGGCATTTCAACACATAACATTTGATCCTTAGTCAAGAGTCTTCCTCCTGGTAGGCCATCTGCTCAGCTACTACATACCACAGAAATCCAGAGCTATGGTGTCAAAAAGAACTCATTTTAGATGAAATCAATTTTACGTGAACTATAATCTGTTCCAGTGGTTCTCAAAGTGTGACCCACTAACCCCAGGGCATCTCTGCATCTCTGAGACCACTTCCAGGAGTCTGCGACATGAAAAACCATGTTTCTAATAATGCTAAGACTCAATTCACCTTTTTAACTGTATAATCATTTGCACTACTGCTACAAAAACAACGATGGGTAAGGCTGCTAATGTCTTCATGCAAATCAAAGCAGAGGCGCCAGACTGTACTAGTTGTCATTGTATTTTTCACAACCACATGGTGTAATTTTTAAATATTCTGTGCAGTCATATGGGAAGTCTGCTTCATGAAGCACTTTTGCTGTCAATCAAAGTACATTGTCTTAAAAAAAAAGAACGTAAGCAAATTGTTTGAATTAGAACTTGATTTTTGGAACAGCATTTTTATTTGAAGGAATGACTGACAAACCATAGATATTCAAATTTGGGTATTGGCAGACATTTTCTCCAAAATGAACAAAGGAAGGCTGCTACTTTAAGACAAACAACTCACAGTGTTTTTATTGGTGTTAAAATCTAAGATTTCAAGCAAAATTAGAATTGTAAAAGCCTCACATCCATTATCCATCACTGTGAGTTCAACAGTTTCTCAATATTTAAAGATTTTTCTGAGGTCAATGTTAGCAAATATGAATTTTATTTGCTAGCATTATTTATATATATCAACAAATGTAACTTTTTTGTTATTGTTAAATTAACGTATCAACATTTGGAAGCTTTTCATAGTGAACTAACACTTTCCAAATGGCAAAACGGCAGGCATATAGCATTACATGGGTAACATGGGTAAAAAATTCACTGGAAGTGCATAAGACAGATGGATTTTAATGGGACTATAAAAAATTCATCAATACAGTTTTAGATTCCACATTGCAGCTAATCTTAAGGAAACTACTATCTATTGAGTTTTGCTACAGTATCAAAAAAGCTCACTTTTCTGTACCTGTAGGAAGCCAGTTAAATATATCTTCAGTGCCTTCAGGTCCTGATGGAAATGTGCTATGCAAATCCAGAGGTACAAGATAGCAGTTTGGCCTTTGGCAAGCAACTTATGTCTGAATTACATTTTATTGAGAAATATCTTTTTGAAATAGAGACATTGTCAGTAAAAGTTGTAGTTTAAGACTGCAAATGGGATTGAAATAAATGGGGTTTTCTGTTTCCTGACTCAATATGGTCGATGTTCTTCAGCCTTTTCCTACTTTGACCCACCCAGAGTATGAGCTTTCCCAACATTGCCACAGCAAATGGGTAGGTGCGTCTCGAGTTGATGTGAAAATAGCTCCTTTTGGGCTGTTGATATCTTGTACATACATAGAGCCTTTTTACTCGTTAATGAAGTATCAGGCTTAGGAGGAGCCTAATTTTTGTTGAGGGATGTAAGTACTTTGGAAGGAATTCAACTGCCTTAGAAATAAAAACGTGCTGATATTATTCAAGTCCCAGCTTTTTATAATCAAGTCTGCATTACAATGAGCTATTCTTCAAAAAGAAACCTCAGCATACCCCTAGATTGTAGTCCTCCTGTTATAAACTTCCCTAAGTAGCTAAAATGAACTGAAGGATTCAATAGAGGCATTAGTGTTCTTCCACTTGAATATTGCAGATTCTCTGCCAAATATAAAGTTTTTTTCCTGACAGTAATTAGCTATCTGGCCCATATGTTTCTAATGACTACTCCAAGTGAGAGTGAATAAAGACATATTATAGAGGAAGATGCTTGCTAAAAAAGGGACATGCTTCCTAATTTACTGTAGCTCTATCAAGCAGTTAAGAGCAGCCCTATTTGACCCCATTTATGACTGGAATTAGCAATTATAATTAAAATTAGCAATCGAGCATCATGGCAAAGAGCAGGGCTCTAGAGTCAGAAACTGCCACTTACTTTGTGGCTTTGGACATGTTTAATTTTCTGAGTCTTTATTTTTTTTAACTGTGAGTTGGCGATAATAATACTACCTATCTCACAGGGCTATTGTAAGGATCCTATGAGATAATCCATTTAAAATGCGTAGGACAGGGCTTGGCCAGAGTTAGGGCACCATAAGGTTTAGCTGTATGTATTATTATTATTACAGCTATGATTCTGTTTGAAAAAACGGTACAGATTCCAAAGAACCATTGACCTGGGACATATGTCAAAATTTTCAGTTTGGATTAAAGACATTTCATGCCTCTGAAATCACAGGCTGATGAAAGATTAATGAATGTTACAAATAGCCTTATGTTGTTTAAAAGCTCGGTGGATGTTGGAGTAAAACAAGTTCAGCAGTGGAATAATTATGGCTGAAATCAGCTTACCCTTAATCAACTATAGTTATTCGGAGAACCCTACCATTCATTTCTGAAGAGAGGTCTGGTGGTCTGGTGGTTAACTGGGGGATACAAAAGATTTCTCCCTTTTTGGCAATTAGGTGAATCATATTTGGCAATTAGGTGAATCATATTTAGGCCAATTATATGAACATTAGACCTCCTGAAAGCTTTAATTCAGAAAACTAGATTGGCACCTTGGGGGCCCACCAGGCAGAACAGATTCTAAACAATCCTGGCAAGAAATCTTCTCCTAGGAGCTTTTTCAATTTTAAGCAATTAATCAATCACTGTATTGTAGGTGAATATTAGCTCCTGATCTTGGATTATTCTAGAATTAACAGGAAGGGAGGGAGGGAGAGCAAGAGAGAGAGAGAGAGAGAGAGAGAAGAGAGAGACTGTTAAGGACCATATAATCAAGTAAAGTAACTTTTTATTGATGGAAATTTGTGCTATGGCAATTGCTATTTCAAAATTCATTTGGGAGAGAGGAATTAGTATGTCCCAAACTGTGCACTTATTATGGATTTTGACAGCTGAGTCCAAAGTTTCCATTAGGATTTTTAAAAGAAATGCAGTCATTATGAAATATTTTCAACAATGATTAGGGTTTAACTGTTCATAATTTTGCCTTACACTAGTCTTTATCAAACAAATAATAAGATAATAGATTTTTCATTGAAGGGTACTCAAGGCTGGTTTCAGCCCTTTATCATCCAGTGGTACATAACTGAGAAGAAATTCTGGATAAAAGATGATGTATGTGGCTCTTTAGCTCCTCGCTACTCACAGTGCGTCTGTGGACCAGTAGCATCTGCATCACCTGGGTGTCACAGAACCTCAGCCCCCTCCCCAGACCAACGAAATCAGAATCTTCATTTTTAACAAGATGTGAGAAGCACTGTTTTAGGCCACAAGAAATGAATCTTTTAATTAAAGAGACAATCTTCAGCCTTCAGTACCTTATCCCATCTTCTTACCCTTCTACCTGACAGAGAAGGTCTGATGATTTTAAGAAAAACTTTCCTTCAAAACTTATAACAGTCAATAAAGAGTAAGCGGAGACATATCAAATACATAGAAAAGTATAGAACTAGTAAAATAAACCTACCAGTGAGTTTAAAGGCATTTTAATTTTAACATTTTACCACATTTGATTATCTTTCTCTTTCCTGATTGAAGAAAAATATTGTTATTGCAAAAAAAATAAAAAAACCTGACAAAAATTACCATTTTAAGTCTCTTTGAGTATACAATTCAGTACTATCAAGTATATTCACATTGTTGTGCAACATCACCACTATTTTTTTTTTTGAGATGGGAGTCTTGCTCTGTCACCCAGGCTGGAGTGCAGTGGTGTGATCTCGGCTCACTGCTACCTCTGCCTCTCGAGTTCAAGTGATTCTCCTGCCTCAGCCTCCGAGTAGCTGGGAGTACCGGTGCCTGCCACCACGCCTGGCTAAGTTTTGTATTTTTAGTAGAGATGGGATTTCATCACGTTGGCCAGGCTGGTCTTGAATTCCTGACTTAAGTGATCTGCCCACCTCAGCCTCCCAAAGTGCTGGGATCACAGGTGTGAGCCACCATGCCCGGCTACCACTATTTTATTTCCACAATTTTTAAAATCATCCCAGACTGAAACTCTGTAGCTGTTAGACAATTGCTTTTCATCCTCCTTCCAGCAACCCTTGGTAACCACTATTTTACTTTCTTGATAAATTTGGCTGTTCTAGTACCCCATATAAGTGGAATCATAAAATAATTGTTCTTTTGTGTCTGGCTTATTTCACTTAGCTTAATGTTTTCAAGGTTTATCTATGATATAGCATGCATCGAAATATTTCTTTCCTTTTAAAGACTGAATACAATTCTAAAGCATGTATACATATACCACATTTTGTTTATCCATTCATCCATTGATGGACATTTGGGTTGTCTTCATATTTTGGCCATTGTGAATAATGTTGCTGTGAACACTGTTGTGCAAATATATGTTTGAGTCTTTGATTTCAATTTTTGAATATAAACCTAGAAGTGCAATTGTGGAATCATACAGGAATTATATGCTTAACTTTTTGAGGAACCATCATACTGTCTTCCACGGTGGTGCACCATTTTACATTCCTACCAGCAATTCACAACAATTCTAATTTTTCGACATCATCATCAACATTTATTTTCTTCTCTTTCTCTTGTTCTTTCTCTCTCAGAACTTAGCAGGTGTGAAATGGTATCTGATTTGTATTTCCTGAATTATTAGTGATGTTGAGCATCTTTTTGTGTTTTTTGCTCATATGTATAATCTTCTTTGGAGGATATGTATTCAAGTTGTTTCCCCTGTTTTAAATTATGGTTTGTTTGTTTGTGTTTTTTTTTTTTTTTTTTTTTTGCTGTTGAGCTGTAGTAGTTCTTTATATATTCTGGAGAGTAATCCTTTATCAGAGATGTGATTTACAAATATTCTCCAACTTTGAAGGTTTTTTTTTTTTAAACTATGCTGATTCATGTTGATTCACAGTATTTAAATCCATTTTCTCCAATGGGGGACTGTTAGGTTTTCTAATTAAGAGGTTAATTGTTTCTAAGGTTTAAAAAATAACAAATAGCATGGCCACAAACATTTTCGTGCATGTCTCTCTCACACACACAGTTTTCTAGGATAGATAACTAGAAGTGGAATTACTGGTGTCAGTGGATTGTAGAATGATAATGTTTACCAGATAATATTTACTAGACATGACTGAGGTGTAGAAGCAGCAAGGAGCTTATTATTGAAACTATCACTAGTTACTTGGTTACACTATATGTCTCATTTCCACTAGATAAATTCTAAGGGCTGCTGTTTTTATTGTAAAAAAAAATATTGTGATGATGAATGAGTTTGACTGTTTAGTGTCAACATTTGGTCACATGGCTGAACTTCTAGGTCTTCTAATGGATCATGGCCAGCTTTTTTCTTAAAATATTCTCAAATTGTTTTGTCAGTGAATCTATTACATTCTGTAGCCAATCAAATTGGTTCCAGACACCTGCAATGACAAATACAAAAGGATTTCTAATTTTTAAAAATAATTTTTCATTTTTAATCAGGAATCTGAATTAGGATAGAGAGAGGTTGTTATAGAAGCAGATATCTCAGAGGCTGTTATTAACTGAAATCAATTAATATCTTACTTCTCCAAAAATATATGTTGCAGAGGACTGTATGAAGAAGCATCTTATTCTTAGCCTCTAAAGTGCAAGTTATTGATCTAGAAGGGGAGCCAACACACTAGGCTGTCCTCTCACCTGGATGTTGGTGCTCAAACAAATAAAAACTGATCAACTGTAGACTCACCTTTAGAACTGGCCTAGACCATAAGTAGAGATCTGCTTTAAACTTAAGTGTTTTCACGTTAAAATGAACATCACACTTTCTAACATTCCTAATCAGTCAAAGACAACAAAAATAAAACCGCACAAAACCTGTTCTGTTTAAAACATGATTTTTAGGGAACACTTATACACTGATGATGAGAATGTAAATTAGCTCCACTCTTATGGAAAATAGTATAGAGATTTCTGAAAGAACTGAATAGTAATTCAACCCAGCAATCCCATTACTAGGTACCCAGCCAAAGGAAAAGAAGTAATTTCATCAAAAAGACACCTGCACTCTTATGTTTATCAGAGTACAATTTAAAATATTAAAGGCTTGGAATCAACGTAAGTGTTCACCAGTGGTGGATTGGATTTTTAAAATGTGGTACATGGGCTGGGGGCGGTGGCCCACACCTGTAATCTCAGCACTTTGGGAGGCTGAAACGGGTGGATCACTTGAGGTCAGGAGTTGGAGACCAGCCTGGCCAACACGGTAAAACCCCGTCTCTACTAAAATACAAAAATTAGCTGGGTGTGGTGGCAGGCGCCTATAATCCCAGCTACTTGGGAGGCTGAGGCAGGAGAATCTTTTCAACCCGAGATGCTGAGGTTGCAGTTAGCTGAAATGGTGCCATTGGAAATCCAGCCTGAGTGACAGAGTGAGACTCCCTCTCAAAAAAAAAAAAAAAAAGTGGTATATATATATATATATATATACATATATATACATACATATACATGTACATACATACCATGGAATATTATGCAGTCATAAAACAAAGAATGAAATCATGCAACACATGTACAATTGGAGGGCATTATGCAAAGTGAATTAATGCAGAAATAGAAAACCAAGTACCATATATGTGTTCTCACTAATAAGCAGAAGGTAAACAATGGGTACATATGGATATAAAGAGGTAAACAATAGACACTGGGGACTCCAAAAGGGGAGAGGGAGGAAGGGGAGAAGGACTGGAAAAACTACCTATTTGGTACTAGGTTTACTATTTGGGTGATGGGTTCACCAGAAGCCCAAACCCCAGAACGATGCAATGCACCTGTAACAAACCTGCACATGGAACCCCTGAATCTATAATTTAAAGAAAACATGATTTTTGATAATATTGCTATTGGCTTTTATAAGTCCGTAGACTTGATCAGATTTTTAAGATGATTGTTATGCCCTGAGTCAATTGCAACAGAGTATAGCTTTATAGACCAAAATCTTTAGAGTGGTAAACTAGATATTCAGAAACTGAGTCATTGAGGTTGCCAGAATAGGACATTGCTCATCCTCTCCCAAGTCAGGTTGAATACTTGTCATCCCAGAAGTAGATAAACTTGTTTTTGATGCAAAAAGCTTTGAGGAGATGTCTCAGTTTGAACCAGAGGGCTGTTATATTAGCAGGATCACTGGTTTGAGCCAAAAGGCCTGGGATGAAGTTCTTATTCTGTCACTTACTGCTTGGACAGTCTCAGATGCGTCTCTGAGCTTGTCTAAATTCTCAATTTCCTCATCTGCCATAGGGTGATGACAAACCATACTTACTTCAAAGTATTGTTCTGATAATTTAATGAAACGACCCATGTCACAGTTGTTGAGGAACTGCAAAATCTGTGAATTGTCATGTCAACAGTGATGGAATGAAGGCCCACAGCCTGAGCAAGAGAATGGTTAATAGCAACAGCCACTGGCTGAGCCAGTGCAGGGAGATTTAGTCAAAACAGAACTAAACAAACAAAAAACCCCAAACAAATGTCAGAGCACTCAGTGGAGTTTTCTATTCAGCCATTACCAGAGAACTTCCAATCTAATATGCAATAAAAAATACTTAACACACAATTAATATTTCATCACTTTTAGTTTTGCCGGGGTAAGTTTTGACCCCAAATAGTTTTAATATTTGCATGTCACAAATTTAATATGTATGTATTGTTTGCATATCAGTTTTGCCAACCATGATATAAATCATGGACCTATCTTAACGATGGGGTTATTGTCTTTTTTCTTTTGACTAAAGTTTAACCAGTTGTTTCAGTAAAACATTCAAGAATTTTGAGATAAAAGCAGTTAAGCATTCCCAACTGCTCATCATATAAAGCTCAGATGTTCTTGTGCTTTGGTTGAGGGCTGTGCTCAGATGATAATGAGTCAGAGCAGTTTGTATCTAGGCACAGATCTTGATCCTGATAAATAAATATAAATTGTATTCCTAGAAGTTATTCATTAACTATTAATATGATTAACATGAAATTCCTTTGAAATGAACATTACGTGCATCCTATGAAACATAACAAAGGATAGCTCTGCTGGGTAGCTACTTTGGAGAAATCAATTTTGCTAACCATTCTTCCCTGCCCCCACCCGCCAGCAAAGCTCTATGATTCAAACAGGATTTCCTGTATGCTACCAGAAGCATCCACGACTCTTTTTTTTCCTGCCAGTACTTCTAAAGTTCCCCATTTAGGCTTTTCAATCTCTTACCCACTTTTTTTCCTGGGCCCCCACGTATGATATCGTGCAGGCTGTACCTTCTAGAAGATTACCTGGCTGAAGGGAAGAGCACAGGCCAAAATCTAGCCATGCACTCTTGCATGGGTTTGTGTTTGCTCAGAGGAAGCGGTGCATTTTTCTAACTTGTACGAAGGTGCTATATAGGCTGGAAGAGGCCCTGCCCTGTCTTCCTCAATGTCTTTCTCATCTCCTTTATCCTTCATCCCTTCTTTTCCATTATTTGCACTTCAAATCGCCTCATCACCACCCATCAACTGGTCCCCTTCCTGTAACCCTTCTCGCCCTCTGCCCCTCTCTAGCCATCCCATAGGCCATTCCAAAGGTCTCACACCCTTGTGTTTCCAAAGAACCTCTCCTAACTTGAATACCTTTTATAGGACATATCTAAATGCATGTTTTTATAGCGTCATTTAAGGCACATGAGATAAAATATACTTTATTGGTTTGTTGCAGTTTCATGAGTATTGAAAAAAGGATGAAGGCTAGGTTGAGTTGAAACTTAAAATGATTAAAAGCAAAACAGGAAATGAATGTTTGCTCAGTCGATCATTTCCTATTGAGGGTGTTCTGTGCAATGTAGTTTATGAAGCGTTCACTGTTCAGCTTTAAACAGATTGAAATGATCCGTGGGGGGAAATAACACTAAACCCAAGGACTGTGTGGAAGCGATGCTCAATGCCGGCCCCCGGGCTGCTGTGGAAAGGCCGGCTGTGCAGGCGTACGTGTTCGTGTTGAAGGAAGCCTTTGAAAGCTATCTTTTTAACAGGATGAATGTGAAAAGCTACTGGGGAGGAAGAAAAAGGCAGCACAGAACCGCCACTTGAGCGTTGCTTCCTGTCCATGTGGCTCTAGCTCTTTGCTGACAGTTATTCTTAGGCCTTCTTTGGCTTCAAAGGTTTCCTCTTTTCTATTTTTGGTATCAGAATATGGATTTAGATCTGCATAACCCCTCTTGACTACTAATCTGTTCCCCGAAGAGAGTGGGGCTGCTGTTTTCTGTAGCTATCAGTTCTCTTTCTTTTCAGCACCTCCAAATGATTTTTAATATTAAGGGCACAGATTTATGGGAAGGAGTCATTGAGTTTTCAAACTGATTTGTAGTCTCTTAATTTGCACATTCCTTTCTCCAGCAGGGGCATCTCAGAGATCATCTCAAGTAATGGGGCCTGACTTCTGTGATGAGTGAAAGAATCCAGGTTGGTAAAACAGATGGCCAACGAATGACCAAAAAGCAAGCAACTAAGATTTTCACTGGAGTAACATGTAATTGATTAAGCACAATTTTATTTCGGAAAGGAATAATTGATGCCCATGTCATCTAAAGTTAGCTGAATCTATGCAAACTGCACCACAAAGCTACAAGCCACCCCAGACTGGAATGCTGAGGACTCAGGCCCTAGCAGAGGAAAACACACTGCCCAAAGTGAAGCGTTTGTGAAGGGTGTTTCATCTCGTACTCTCTAATTCTATTTTTTAAATCACTTCTGGTTTTGTCTGATCTTATGGCCTGGCTTTACTGGATCATGAGTAACAATAAAGAATTGCCCAGATTCTTTTTCATCCAGGTACCTTAATCTTTTTTTTCTTTTCTTTTTTTTAAAGAAATACTAAGCCCTTGAGTCCTCTCATAAAAAATATGGGACCGCCTACTTGGCTGACTGCAGAACCAGGGATCAGGAATGCTGCCCGCTCAGCTCAGCTGCCTCTGCCACGTGGTCTTAATCAGGGTCTCCCTCTGTGGCTTTAAAAGGGTGACAATCTTATTCTTGAGAAGGATTACTGTGGGAATGTGTAAACTGAAGCATCATGGCTTGTCCCATCTTCCCAAGGCCACTCAGCCAGTTTCTGTCTGCCATAGCATCTGGTTTGACCTTCACAATCCTCTAGAAGCCATGAGCCCGTACTCCAGGAATAGTCCACGTGTGCCATATTTTATTTTATTTTGCAAAGAGCAAAATGAACAGAAGTATATTGGGAGAGGAACTTTGAGAATTAATTCTAGGCACTTTGCAAATGGATGATTGGCAAGAAGAAACTCAAACTAGGTCATATATTGGGTTTCTAGCACTGGGAAGGTATCTTTTAATATATTTTACATAATGGTTTTAAGCAGCAGGCTGCATTATCTGCTCAGTGTTGACAGTGAGCTAAAAAGCTGCATAATCGAGTTCAAAAGAAAGCCCCCCTTAAGTCTTCTCCAGAGCATTTTGACCCTGCTGAATTTTTCAGAGGTTGTTTTAAATGTGTCCCAATGTCAGACTTGTTCAGAAAGAGCGCATTGTGTCTCCCAAGAGAATGATAATTTGCTCTTTCTTTTTAAAGTGGAGCAAAATGCTAACTTTTAATAGAAGATCTTGCCTTTTCTGCACGGCAAAAGTCCTCCCTCAGAATTCCTATGCAAATATTCAAACTCCCGGGTTGGGAAAAGGTTAAAAAGAACTGAAAAAGTCTATAGTGGCTCTTTCTGAGATGCACTCCAACACTTGGCAGGATGAGGTGTTCATAGCAGGTGCTGGATTTGCTATAAATGGACAATTTATAAACAGAGCTGACAACTGGGAAAACAGAGCAGTGGGGAATGCTGGCATTCCAGGGGCCAGTGGTTGATTTCCTATCAGATGGTCCTCAGCGTGGAATTATTGATAGCTGCTGCTCTGAAAGAAAGCCAGTTGGCTGACGCATAAAAGGGCTGTACCTCAATTCATGCATGATCTGCTGCTAGATATTTTAAATAGGTCAGTGCAAATTAGCTTCTTCAGGTTGGTACTTCCTTAATTAGCAATTTAATTGCAAAGTCTTTTCCTCCCTCCTCAACCTTGACTGAATTTAACTCTCTTCCCTCCATGTAATGCCAGAGGAATGGGACCTGGGAGAAGTCTGGCTTAATAAACAAATGAGGACCTTGGGAGAGTGGGGGAGGAATCAGAGCAGCCTTTAGTGACTAGAGCCAATACTGAACCTGGCTAAGACAAGTCATGTGTGAGCAAGGGCAGCATTTTTGGCCGTGTCCTGGGGGAGAAAGGAGCAGGGCCTTTGTGCATGGAGCCCAGGGGGAGAAACAGAAATTTGTGGCAAAGGCATCTCATTTCTCTTCTGCTGTTTGTCAGGAGCTGCCAGTACACTAAGACATTCCTGAGGTCCCCTCAGGAAGGTTCTGCTTTCAAAGCATTCTCATGGGTGCACTCTAATGATCACATTCAAAGTTTCCATCGTTTTTATTTATTTTTAGACAAGTTTTTCCCCTGTAGAGATGTCTGATGGTAGTCCCTGGATAGACGGCACTGGATAGCATTCCAATGTCTCCATCTGCAGCCTTGCATCAGTGTAGAGTTCTGCCCAGAGCTAGTGGAGTGACCATACCTGTTTGTTCTAGCTGCATGAGTGGTTTTCCAGGAGACATTTGTTTGACTGGGACTCTATTTTTCTCCTGACCACACCCTATTGTTTTTCTCTTCGGAGGAACAGACTGAAGACCTGACTCTGGAAGGACCTTTGACTTCCTTATAGGGAGAGAAAATCGCACAGGTCTGAAGACTAGGGTGTTGACTTAAATGCACGTTCAGCACAAGGGGTGGTCTAGGAATGAGGGCTGTTGGAGGCAAAAGCACAGGGCTCTGAGGGAATCCAGAGCAGGGACTGCTGGGTGCCACGTAAGAGTAGAGTGCCACACCCAGAGTAGAGAGGGACCTAAGGCATTGAGGGGATGGGGACTTTCTGGTGGGAAGTCATGTCTGTGAGTGCAAACTCCTAAGAACCTTTCTTTCGTATGGGAATCTCAGGGTCATTAATTGTGGCGAGCTCTTTGATAAATATGTGACAAATCTTACTGAGCATCTATTATTTGCAAAGAACCACAGTAGGCATAGGAGATACAAGGATGTACACAGTACAGTTCTACCACCAGTGGTTTATGATGTGGTTAGTGAGAGATACCGTATTCTCATGAAAAGGTGGGAAGTCGGGAGCAACACAGCATGTAAAAGCCATGGACAACGAGGAAATGCTCTAGAAGTGCCCAGGAAGAGTGCTGGAGGTGAGACAGGAATGGCTTGATAGAAAAGACCAGACTAAAGCTGGGCCTGGAAAGGTGGAAGAATTTCAATAATTGGAAATGTGAAAGAGAGACTCTTCCAGGGAGGGGGAAGCTGGGCTGAAAGCCCTGGTGAGGAGCTGACCCCTGTGCTTCAGAGGAGAGGAAAGAAGGTCTTGGGAGGTAAGGCTGAGGGATCACACAGATCTGATGGCTGCACAGAGTGTATAGCTCATCTTGCGGAACATCTCTGATCAGGGAATGGAGACAAGGAAAGCAGTGTCTCAAAAAGACAAAAGAACACAATCGTGGCAGTCACTGCAGGAGGACTTCACAGTCCAGTCTCAAAGTGGCCAAGGCTTAGGTCTGAAGAGGTTTTCATTTAGAGTGTGGGGTGTGTTCTGCACCACTCTGCATGTATGGAGCCCTCCTTCCCCAGCATCTCCCTTCCTCACTCGCAGCCCCTGTTTACTCCAGAACACAGGGCTAAGTCTCTACTCATTGAAGTTTCCCCACAAACGCAGAGCCAAAGCCAAACAAAGGCTGATTTTTTAAAAAACTTCATTGCTTGACTCTTATTCACTCAGTGTTGGATTCCCATTGGTGTCACCCTGATTTATTTGAGGCCTTACTGTACTATTTGGACTATTTCTCATTTCCATATCTAACCTTGGGAGGCCATCTTTGAGCTCCGGAAGCATCTGCTCAACTTGACAGAAGGCTAAGGCAGAGCCACAGCTCTGGGGTAGGTGGGGTTTGCCCTGGTGAGGGAGGGCTCACCTGCTGAGAGCTCTAACACTTTTCCCATTCTGGAGTACCTCAACATACAGCCTGCAGACAAATAGCTTGGGTATCATCTGGAGCTAGTTTAAAATCCTGACCTACTAGATCTGTATCTGCATGTTTTGCAAGATTCAGAGGGATTCATATGCATGTTAGAGTCTGAGAGGCACTGCTTTCAACCTAACTAGATGGAAGAATCACCTGCGGAGCATTCAAAACGTTCCCCGACATATTCCCTACTCCAGACAAGCTAAGCCAGAATCTCTAACGGTGGAGCCCTAGCACTGGTATTTTTATAAAGAAAGAGTTTCCAGATGATTCTATGTGCAGACTGAGTTGAAAACCACTGACCTATGGTCTGGGTTAGCCACCCAGTTTCCAAGGCACTGAATTCCCCTCATATTGTAAAACAAAACACCATGCACCATTTAGCCACAGACTCAAATGGAGTTGGAGTAATGTCAATTAAGTATTTATCTAGGAGCTGGTTAGGAAACTCCCAACCAGGAGCAGATACAGCCACTGGCTTCACCCGAAAGTGACGAGATGGCCACGTGCTACAATTTCTGGTCTTGAGTATTCTCTTCCCGCTTTGGAAGGCACCTTTACACAGAACCAGTCCCCTAATATTCTTTACATCTAAGGAGATGATATCCAGGCCTGGCCTCTGGGCAGTTATGTTCTCTACTTATTGACAGCAAAGACATACTGAGGGATTGAGCATTGATTTTCAAGCAAGTGCTCACTTTCAGAAAACACAAAAGTGTTTAAAAGCAGTTTTCCACTGGTCCTTGGGCTAGGACAGATGCCAAGGTTTAATGACTCTCACGGTGATTTCAATACTTTTTCTTTCCCAGTGGGCCTTTCAGTTACTGAGTGCCAGCATGCTGAGACCCTTCCCCAGTCAACAGAGCTCAAGCCAGTCCCTGATACCTCTCAGTATCTCCAGCTCTGCTAAAATATTGAGGAGATTTTCACCAACAAACTGGGAGCCTGACCTGACCTTGGTCAAGGCTTGCAGGTATTAGCAGCTCTGTTTCTTCTTCCTGCCTTAGACCTGGCTCTCCATGCACCAGTATGGCTGTGGCCTTGAGCACAGCTGCATGAGCAGTGGTCTTTCTCCACTTTCCTTATTATTTATTATCCTTTTAGAGCTAGGTTTAAAGCATACCTGGAGACTCCTGCTTACCTGGAATCTATCTGTGCTCCTTAACTCTTCCTAGAGACTTATTTTTCTGGGTTAGGCTCCTGCTTAGACCTAAGACCTCCTAGAATTAGTGTGCTGAACTTCATCTGTATGGGGTCCCAAGGTGTTCTGTGCACTCAGCAGCTCAGACCATCATATACACTAGTCTGCCTTGAGCTGAGGTCCCTTGTCCCTTTGCAAACTGCTGGCCTCTCCTCTTAGGGGCTGCCTTCTTATGGGGCCACCTTGGCTTCTTCCTCTCTTGTTTTCTCTCCTTTTCCTTTGGCTTGGCATTAAGGTCTCGGAATCTCTCACTGCTCCTACCCCCACCCGAGACACACAGTAGCAGCATCTGCTCAAATGTAACCATGCGGACAGTGCCATCATGACTGCTATTCTCAATGACAATGCAATCACTAGTTTTTGCTGATGAGGAAACAGATTTGGAGGTAAATCAGACAGTGGTGGTGAGAAGACCCCAGCTTTCTCACTTCTGGTTTAGAATTCCCAAAGGCTTCTTCAGTTCCATATTATCACATTGCAAGAAGACCTGAAAAACCAGATTGAAATCCAGAAATGATGCTAAGCCGAAGTGCCATTTGTGTTTGGCATATACTGAAAATGTAACCGGGGTGTTTGTGTAATGAGCACCCAGTCCAGAAATAAAGAGCCTTCCTTTCACTGAAGGTGAAATTGTCCTACGAGGTTTCTGGGCTGCCAGTCGTGGTGGCTCCTTCAGGGATAACAGAACACTCACTACTCTCTGGAAGCAGATTCATGAGGAAGCTCAGAGGATTTCAGATGTTGTTGCAGTCTGTAGAAGAATTTATAATTTGCATCTCCCTGTGCCCAACTTGCCCCTAGGCACCTTCCTTCTGGTGCTTGAAGTTGGTATGCCTCTGTCCAGACAAGTAGCTTCTTGGGCTATTAATTATGTAATTAAAAATCTAAACCTTCTCATTTTAAATGATAATAAAATGTTTAAAGGTATGTTGCTTGTAAATCCATTTGTTTTTTTGCCTTTCCATTTATTGCCATTCATTGCCTTTTATTGTGGGCTGGCTGGCTGGCCAAGCCAAGCTAATTACTGCCCCATTGTTTTTGGAAGACTAGGTAGCACCAAGACTATTAATGAGTCTATAAATTAGGGCTACAGAAGAGCCTGGCTGCTTTCCTCTTGCCCTTTCTCTCATTAGGCATGTCGTTCTGCTCTGCCCAAATCTGAGAGGATGGGCACAGTGAAGTTGGCTGCTGATAAGACTGAGAGCATGGGTTGATAAAAAAAACAGCAATGAGGGGGTAGAGGCTCCAGGGTCCAGGAGAGTGAGAGGACCAGGGGGACCAATATAATGGGAAAAATGAAGGGAGAAAAATTCTAAACTGAGAATTGCCACCCTGTATTACCAGAAAAGTGTCTACCATGTGATCAAGACCCTTGGCTTACCATGTTAATCAATGTTAAGTTGATTCTTACATGAATACGCTCCCCTGAACTGGAACGAAACCCGGCAGTTATATGACTTCTGTGGACAAGGTACATGTTAAAGTGTCAGAGCAGGTGGCTGTGTATCTCTTCTTTGTATGTTATGATTAAATCTAATCCATTCTTAAAGTGACAGAAAATCTAACAAACCTTTTTTTTTTTTTTTTTTTTTGAAAGAAAGGAAAAGAGAGGAAAGAAAGTGAGAGTGAAAGAAAGAAAAAAAAAGAATGTACGAGAGAAAGAAAGAGGAAGAAAAAGAGGGAGAGAGAACTGGATTCTTGTTCTACTGCCCAGGCTAGA
>CAUYLG010047917.1:0-42960 GCA_963573385.1 Cacajao melanocephalus | reverse complement strand
TGGGCAGTAGAACAAGAATCCTGTTCTCTCTCCCTCTTTTCCTTCCTCTTTCTTTCTCTCGTACAGTCTTTTTTTTTCTTTCTTTCACTCTCACTTTCTTTCCTCTCTTTTTCTTTCTTTCAAAAAAAAAAAAAAAAAAGAATCTGCTTTAGTGTGACAGCTTCTATCTTCATCTGTGTACATATAAAAATAATTTCCTCTGAGCTATGTTTAATATCTTTAAGTTCACTTAATAGTTGCATCTCACAGTATATAAATCTACTTCTCTATGTGTCAGCAATGTAGGAGTTAATAGAATAAAATGGAATTTCTAATATTCTTGTGAACAAAATATAGTCTAATGTTGCACATGATTTGATGGTGTTTGCACAAAGGTGAAAGTTAGTTCTGTGCAGAGAAGATGATTCACCAGACTGCAACAAAAGGGGCATGAGAAGACTGAAAGCTGCTGCCAAGATAAAATAACATATATGCCTATGCAGATATAAAAATAGATCAGCTTCTCCTTGTTCTGACAATATGACCTTACTAAGATCTTACTCTGGAATCCTAAATCTGTTCAAACTAACCTAACAAGCTTAGGATTTTGCAGATAATGTGATCTTCTCAATTTAATTACTATATATTGTATTAAGGCTACATTTAAAATATTTTTTTCATAGAGTGATGCATATATATATATATATATATATACGTATATATATATATATATATATATGCATACACACGCACACATAGATAATAGATATATACGTATTATACCTTTATCACAACTGCTTCCCATCGCCACTTCAACTGACAGACATAAAGGAATCCAGCTTCTCAGATAACATTAGATAATCTCAACATGGACAAGGAAAAAAAAGCCACATCCTAAAAAAAGTATTCTGTGTTATCTTCCAGATCTTAGAAAATAAGGAGTAAATCGTAACTCCGGAAACTGACATTTTGATTCCTGCTGTTCTCCCTTTGAAAGATAGATGCAGTTTAAACTTCCATTTCTGGCCTCCTGGCCCCTGGGATCCGTGCTACTTCCACTTAAGAGAGAGCGTTTTTTCTCTCGCTCCCTCTCTGTATCTTGCTCTTCCCCCTCCCTCTCTACAGCTTGCAGAGAGAGCAAGCAAGAAAGAAACACACAGGACTGCAGCTATTCAATCAATCGTTCTGCCTGCACATCCTCATTAGTTACTTTCAGGCTATTAACAGACGCCCAACCACTGCCTTCCCCCAGTTACAGAAAATGTCACTGTATTACACTAATCTGCAGCAAGAAAAAACATTTACTGAAATGTATATTCGGCTAGTGCCAAAAGGACACCATTTTACACAGACCCAGTAATACACACAAATCAATTCCTCCTATGAAAATCCAATTGGAAGTGCTTACCCTTTTACTATCTTTGCATGCTGGACACTGATTTTCTTTTCCATGACTAAACATAACTTCTCTGTGATATCTTGACTGGTAAGGCATATGCCAAATTGAAACATTCCTAAAGACTGAGAGGCTGACAACATAGCATCTTATATGCTTGCAGTATATGAGAGTTCCACACTACTACTATATTTTAAAATTATGACCAATAACTGTAAGTCCCTTAACGTCTCTCTAGTTAAATGAACCTAAATGTACAAAGTCGTTTCCAGAATTAGGCATACATGACTTCTAATGCACATCTCTGAAAAATGGCAGCATAATTAGCTCAGATTCCTGGGAATGGCACAAAGCACTGAATTTAAGTAAATCAGCTTGTAGGAGAACATTGAACAGCAAGACTTTCAGACTTCTGGAATATGACTTTAGAGAGTAATTATACAAGTTAGGTGACCTACGTGGCTAGGGGCAAGGCAGGCAGAGAATGGGTCTGGTGAAGGTAGAAAAAAAATCTCATCTTTCCTCTGATAATTACCTATAAAGGTAACCTCATATCAAATTAGAAGATACTGGAGATTTAATATTATAATATAGCATGTTTTAATTTCTGAATAATTGACAGAGAAACTAAATTGGAAGAAAAATAAGTTTCATTAGCCAGAATAAAATTATCCAGTAAACCATTTCCTTAATTTGCAATGTTCTGGATAAGGAAAAAAACTGAAATTCATTTCCTCACTTTCTTCCAAACATCCAATTTTAGTTTTCAGGCATGTAAACTCATTAAATGAATATGTTTCAATGCTTTTAACTATTTGAAATTATATTGACCGAGTGACCACATTTCAAAATCTAATAAATATTATATTGTTATACTTCTGTTTATCTTTTTAGATTCTCTTTCTGTATCATGGGAAAAAAATACAACACTGATGTAGCTTATAGAATGTATTACGGGGTCCAGAAAGAAGATATTAAATCATTCTTGAAATCCAAACGATTTCCACTAAAAAGGAGAAGGAAAGGAAATAAGGTAAGCTAAATCAACCAATAAAAAAAAGTTTACACTTCGTCACTCTCTCAACCCCCACAATAATACAACTCATCTGCTAGTATAAATAGGGCTTTGGAGTATCCCAGTTCTTTAGTTCTCAGAAGATTCAGAACTACTTCAAAGGATACAGAAAAATAAATACCCCAAGTACCAATGTCCACTTAGAAGCAAGGTAGCAGCATTAGCAAGAGCAGAATGAGCAACCTGTTAGTAGAGGAAGGACTGCATATTAAACTTGTGCCTTTAACTTTAAATCTGTAAGAAGAAAGGAAAGCTGCTACTATGCTCTAAGAGCTACATTTCTGCTCTGTTTGAGGGAAAATCTATACTAGTTCCAGTAGACCAAAATTAGAGAGCTGTATCCTCTACCCCCACTCATGCTATACACTATTGCATTATTTTCACCTGCTGTAAAATTAATGTTCTTTTCATAGGTACAATATTTAATTGCAGTCATTTTAAAATATGCTCCTTAAGACTGAGGAGACAAGAGAGATACAATATTGTTTCAGTAGACAAAGGCCTGAGACTGCCTCATTCACTTTCTCATCTCTAAAAATAATATTTTTCATTTTCAGATTGAAAAGCAAAAAGAGTTATAAAAAGCCTGGTTAAGTTTTAAATTTATCTCTTCATTTCCTTTGCCATTGGATATGACCTGAGATGATGTGATGATTTACAATGATGAGAGATAACTTCCAATAGAGCTCCATATAGAATGATGTATTGAACAAAGAACATCTGGATGCTTTTCTTAGCAGCTCTACCAATGACATCTATGATTCCGTGTAAGCCATCCCACCTTTTCTGTCCTGACCTGGTCTTCACCATTTAATAAACTGGGTTATTCAGATCAAACAGAGACAAAGACAAGATTAATGAGTTTATATGCTTTGATGCAAAATTAGCTTTCTGGAAGGAAGAATCCTTTTAAATTCAAAATAGAGTAGTATTATTTCCTCAACATATACGTTTTCCTCTTTGTCAATGTGCTTTCTTTGGAAAGCGTGGGAAAGAAACTGAAAATTGGATAATTATAGGGGCAAATGTACTTTTGGTGGAGGATGTTCCTGTTCAACAAACAGAAGTCAACTTCTGCCTTAGAACCAAATAGTGTATACACTGCCTTTGGTTCACTTATCAGGGAGTAAATGCCAGAAATTCCTATCATGTATTTGGGAAGACCCTAAGGAGTAAGTTAGAAGGTGACAAGTGTTTTGCGGGAAATAAATAGTAGTCAGGGAGATGAAGAGATACAGTAATTTTAAATAGGTAGTTGCATTGCAAAGGCGAGGTGAGTCAATACTTAAGGAGGTAAGGAAGTCAGCCCTGCAGGTTTATCAGGGAAGAAGACTACAGGTAAAGGGGAGCTAGTACAAAGCTTCTAAGGTAAAGTGCGGCAAAGAGGGCAGTGAGATTGGTGCCAGTGAGTGGAAACAAATAGTAGGAGATAAAGTCTGAGAGGAATTGGGGCAGACGTGCTCAGATAATACTGGCCAATATAAGGGCACTGACAGAAGAAAATGTGTATGCTAAGGAAATGACATTATAATACTATTACATTTTAGATTTAAAGAGCCCCTTTCTTTCAAAAAGCTAATTTTGCACCAAAATTCATTAATCTTTCTCGTAAGGACTTTTTTCTTTTTTTTCTAAAATGAAAAACCACCTGGTCAGACATGCATCACCAAAAGATACAAATCATATTGAAAGCCCATAGATATACACTTACTGGTACTTCTTAATTCTTTTCTTTTCTTTTTTTTTTTTGTTTTTAGACAGTTGCCCAGACTGGAGTGCAGTAGTGCAATCTGGATTCATTACAACCTCCACCTCTGGGGTTCAAGTGATCCTCCCACCTCAGCCTCCACTGGGACTATAAGTGTGTGCCACCATGCCCATTTCTAGAAAGGGGGTTTCACCATCTTACCTAGGCTAGTCTCCACCCAGGCTATCAAAGTGTTTATCATATTAACTGAGGGATAGGTTCCAAAAGCCTCTGAAAATATCTTAAATGAGAAAGGTATCTGCTATACAACGTCATTACTGTATGGTCAATACCTATACGTTTACTTTTTGTTCAATCTCATTTAACTGAAGTTCATATGCCACACAGTATTTGCATTTACTTAACTAATATATATAAATTTCTTATAATGTCTACCATTTTTTAGAATTAGTTACCACAGTGTAAAAAAACATAAAAAACAGGTAAAGATAATAATTTTAAAATTTTTTAAAAAGACAGTGATATACTATAAAAGCAATTTAAGCACCTCTTTATGAATAATTTGTCTAGGGAAAATATTTGTATTGTAATTTTAGCTTATATTGAGTTTTTTTTTTTTTTTTTGAGACACAGTCTCACTCTGTCTCCCAGGCTGGAGTGCAGTGGTGCAGTCTCAGCTCATTGCAGCCTGTATCTCCTGGGCTCAAACGATCCTCCCACCTCAGCCTCCTGAGTAGCTGGGAGCACAGGCGTGTGCCACCACACCCAGCTAATTTTAGCTCACACTGAGAATTTATGTGCTAAGTACTCAGTCTAGTATCTACCTTACTTAATCTTTGCTGTAGACCCTGAGATAGTAACAATTATTAGTCTCTATGATTAGGATGAAGGCAAAATTTAAAAGGGAATAAATAAAGTAAGTCCAGAAAATTCAGCAGAAAAGGTAAATAAAATGTAGAAAGATATTTTATAGCTTTAATTTGGTGAACAATTAAGTAAGAAACTAAAATAACATAGTAAAATTCTCAAGTTATAATAGACCAGAAAAATATTATATGTCACAGATGCAGTTTCTTTGGCATACACAGGATGTCTAAGCACTTCACATTAACGGCAACCCGAACCAATTCCTAGTAATTTTTTGCACAGAATTATAAAACACGAATAAATGTAAATACTCTGACAATTATAATTATTCACATACCCTTTTAATATTTTTGATATTTGTGGGTAGGAAACAAGTTTCTAATGTTATTCTCATAAATGCGAATTCTTCCGTTTACTTCAAAAGCCTTTTTAAAAATCAAAATGTCAACAAAGCATGATAAAACATTGACTACAAACCAAACTGTGTTTGTGTACCCATTCAAGTCACTGAAATTTTGGCATATATAGTGTTGCTGTGAATGAGTCCACTTCACTATAATCTATTTTCCCTTGCATTGTGTAAATAATGACAACATTAAATAGGATGCAGTATGTCGGTGGCTCAAGTTATTAATGAATGAGATAAGCAAATAACTTCTCTCTCCATGCTGTGAATTCTGAATTAGGAAGAGTCTTCTTCCATGGGATGCACAGAAGACATTTAAGAAACAGAATAGGAAGGATGAAATAGTAGGAGGAAATGGGTTTGTAGCGCTTTAGTAAAGAGGGGCTTTAATAACAAATGGCAAAGTGTGAAAGAAAATAGGCTTTCATGAAAATGAGGTTTCATATCTTTTGCAGGAGGACTCCTAAAGGTAATGGGAACTTAAAAGACAGAGTTAGAAAAATATTATAAAGAAAAAGTGAGAAGAGCAAAGAGAAGAAAATCATATACTGCATTTATATGGCTGGTAACACTATAGCACCTACATGTTTCTATAAACTTCATCCACCATTTTCAGTAAGATACTTTCTGCTGTATCCCATTTTTACTGCCTTAAAGCCTATGCACTGTCAGCTACGAGCATTCAGCTGCTCTGAAATACAAATCCCCAGAGCCACTTTAATTCACCCAATTTGTATCACTCAGACGGCAGTACTTCACTCAAACAAGCAGTCCTTTCAAGTTTGCATGCCCCACACACTCCAATATGTACAAACTGGTGCTAAGTACATAAATGTGGTAAATTCTCACTAAGTAAAGCCATCCAGTCTCCCCTCTCCATTTCCTTACTTCAGTAAATTTATTATTGTTATTGAAAAATATTTCTTCTTGATAACATAATAGAAAAACAATTTTTTTCCCTGGCCAAGGAATCTGAACACCGCTTACAAGTATTCCATTTCTTCAACTTAGGGCTTCACATGCTAATGTTGGATGAGATAGTAGAAAATACTTTTAGTGCAAACAACACTCTCAACTGAAAAGGCCAAGAATATAGCTCAGGGATGTTTACGTGTTTTCTTAAGTTTCAGATAGAAAACATATATCTAGTTCTTAGTGACGACAACTGGGCATCTTAATGATGATGATAAAAACATAACAATGACAAGTTCAACATCAAAGTGTCACGTTTGGTGCAAAAGTCATTGTGGTTTTTGCAACTTAAAAAATGCAAAACCACAATTACTTTTGCACCAACCTATTATTATGGCTTATTATTTGCTATATGTTTTATATAAATTATCTCTTTAAGCCTCAAAACAATCCTTTGGAGGTGGAACTATCAACCTTATCTTACACATAAACAAGAAGATGTTCTATCACTCTGCCCATGTTCGCACAGCAGGTAAAAAGGGTGGGAGCAGGATTAGAACCCATGCAGTTTGGCTTTAGAGACTGGTTTTAACCGCCGCGTATTCTATCCTGTTCTCCATGTGTTTTGTACAATGGAATATACAGTTGTATCATCAATTGTGGAAGATAATCTCTCCTAATCTACAGATAGGGTCTAACACATTTATCTAAACTTTTTCTGTAACTGATTCAATAATGTATACAAATTATTAATATGCTTCATATACAACTTTTTCTGTAACTGATTTAGTAACATATTCTCATTGTTAATATGCTTCATATATAATTGGGGGTATAATCATAGATTTATTCATACCATAATTTTGGTATTCAGTGAACATTAAAAAAAATTAGTCTTTGATTTTGCCAGAGCCTCTGTTTGGGTTTTATTTCCCAAACAAATATTAATAAAAAACATTAAAAAGAAAAAATATACAAATATGTAAACCTGTAATATAAACATGAAAACTTAATCATTTACTTAGAACTAAATATTCACATGACACTGTACAAAAACAAAATCATTTACACTCAACATCACCCATTAGTGAAAGTAATAAAAAAGAAAGGCACCTACAATGTTGATTTGACCCCTTTAGCCAACAAACACTGCTAAGTGTCTCTTCAAAATATCTGTTGGCTTCATTTTGCCTTGTTTATTTTCACTACCATCCATCATCCTAATCTAGGGCTTTTCTTCTTCTCATGCAGATTATGGCAGGAACCTTCTAACTACTCTTACAGACTCCAGTCTCTCCCTGCTGAAAGCTATCCTACTCATCATTAACAGATTGATCTCCCTAAAACATTACTTTCTGGATGAAATTGCCTTCCTAGAGACCTTCAGAAAGTCAGGCATTAGAAAAAAAAAATCATCTGGCACTACTTTGCATATTTAGTCCTTTCTGCCAACAATTTTCAACAATTTGCCTCAGTGAGATGATCTCTAATCTCAAGCTGGCCACATTCATTCTCCCATGTCTGCTTTTGCTAATGGTTTTCACCTACATATCTGCCAACTCTTAGATGACCTTCAATATCAACTTCAATTCATCTACTTCCATAAAACCATACCTAATTACTCACATTTCTTTGATTTCAAATTAATAAACTTATATAAGTTCATATTTCTTGATTATACATTTTCCAGTTTTGGGTACCAAACTAAACTACATTCCTGACTAATACTGATACTAGTGTTCCATAACGGAGGTCTTATGTTGCTGCAAGATTGGAATCATCTTGTGATTGTGTCTAAATTTTAAGACAAAACAAGTTTTAACAGGTAGAATTCTCTCAGTTTTAAGATTTCTCTCACAATGTTTTTCCAATTTTAGTATATGTGCTGCCGAGGCAAGCACCACAATGTTTTTATAAACCGTTTGCACCCATTCTTGCTTGTCTGCAGGGTGCAGACAATTTTCTGGTTACTTTTAACTCACACATGTAATTAAACTCTGCCATCTGGTTGAGTTTAAGACCACTCTCCTTTATATATATTATGTGTATTAAAGTGGTATTTTTTCTTTTTTTTTCTTTTGAGTTTTCTATTAGTGACATGGCTATCACAGAAAAATTGAGATTCTGATAAAAAGAAGTTTTGAGGTTTTTCCTTTTATGTATCATTCTACTTAAAAAGGTCACAGGCCAGGCACAGTGGCTCACGCCTGTAATCCTAGCACTTTGGGAGGCCGAGGTGGGTCGATCACTTGAGGTCAGGAATTGGAGACCAGCCTGTCCAACATGGTGAAACCCCATCTCTACTAAAAATACAAAAATTGGCTGGGCATGGTGGCACATGCCTGTAATCCCAACTACTTGGGAGGCTGAGACAGGAGAATTGCTTTAACCTGGGAGGCGGAGGTTGCAGTGAGCCAAGAGCCAAGATCAGGTCACTGCACTCCAGCCTAGGCATCAGAGCAAGACTCTGTCTCAAAAAACAAAAACAAAAACAAAACTGAAAAAGAAAAAAAAAAAAGTCACAAATTGGCTGGGTGTGGTGACTCACGCCTATAATCCCAGCACTTTGGGAGGCTGAGGTGGGGGCATCACTTGAGTTCAGGAGTTTGAGCCCAGCCTGGGCAACATGGTGAGAAACCTCATCTCTACAATAAATACAAACATTAGCTAGGCGTGGTGGCCTCCGCCTGCACCTGTAGTCCCAGCTACTGCTGGTAGAGAACGCTGAGGTTGGGGGGCAGGGCGCTTAGGTGGAAGGGGCAGGGCTTGAGTGACAGTGAGACCCTGTCTCAAAAAAAAGTCACAAATTTCCAAATTTTATTGCGAAGCACACTTAAACATAATTACATTTAAGTCTTCATATCTTATTCATTTTTGTTTTCTTTAGGTATCTGTTCAGCTTACTTTCCTTTAGTTTTTAAATTATACATCCCCATAAGGAAAATTTTTGCAAGAATGTCTTCTGTTCTACACTTCTTCTGTTCTAAGGAAATCCCCTAAACAAACGATGTAAGACTTTAAAACTCTAAAGGAACCATGTCCGCCTGTGAGACTAACTATGGAGTCAATAGCCATACTTAGGTACTTTTTTGCTTTTAAATTTAGATACCAGAATGCTAATTTATTCAATTGCTATGAAAAACTGAATTATCACTGATTGAAAATATTAACCCAAGTGTGCTTTGACATTATATTTCTGAAGTCAAGCTGTATGAGAAATTAAACCATAATCAGTGGCAGATTTTAAACCACTGATTCCATTTTTCTTTTCCTTTTTTTTTGAGACAGGGTCTCGCTCTGTCACTCCAGCTGGAGAGTGCAGTGGCAGGATCACAACTCATTGCCTCAGACTCCTGGTCTCAAGTGATCCTCCCAACTCAGCCTCCCAAGTAGCTGGGACTACAGGTATGCTCCACTGTGTCTAGCCTCTATTTCTTTAATGGGTACAGATCACAGGCCTAATTACATTTTTTATTGCTTCTACAGTTTTAATAAGTTACATTTTTCTTAAAATGTCCACTTGTCTAAATTTCCAAATATATAATCAAAAAGTTTTTTGTAATAGCCTATTTTTCAGTTATCTAATTTTCTATAGTTACACCCTTTTTCATTTCTAACACTGTTTATACGTTCTCTGTTTAGCAAATCTTGTCAGTTTCATCTATTCTCATTGGACTTTTTAAAGGAACAACTCTTGGTCCTATTGAGTCTGTTTATTTCTATTTTCCATTTAATTATTATCTACTCTTATTTTCATCATTTTTTTCCCTAAGCTATCTTCGGGTTTATTATTTTTCTAACTTGTTGAGTTAAATGCTTAGCTCATTAATTTGCAGCCTTTACCCTTTTCAATGTAAAAGACTATAAATTTCATTTAAGATTTCAGTAATATTCCACAAGTTTTGATATGTACTATTTTCAGTATTGCTCAGTATTTTATAATCTCCATTATGTTTTCTTTTTTGACTAACCAGTTATTTGCAAGTAACTATAAAAGATTCCAAAATTAAAGATTTTTAAAGTAAATTTTTGTTACTAACTTCTAACTTAGTTAACTGTTATTAGAGAATGGAACCTGTATAACTTTGAAATTTGTTGAGATTTGTTTTATGGCCTGGTTTCTTGCCAGTTTTTATAAAGACTCTGTGTGTGCTTGAGAAGACTAATAGTTGGGACTCAGGATTCTATGTATGCCCATTAAATCAAGCTTACTGTGTTTCTGAATATCCTCTATATCCTTACTAATTTTTATAAATAAGACTGTAGAATTATCCATTGCTTTTTATATATCTGCCCATTTTTTTTGCCATATAAAATTTGAGGCTTTATTATTGGGTACATATAAGATTGTTATGTCTTCCTAGTGATTTTTATATTTTATCATTATTTAGGGACCTCCTTTATTCTAGTAACTTTTTTTGACAGTCTTGTTCTATTTCACTGGCTATACCAGCTTTCTTTTCCCAAGTCTTTACTTTTAACTTTCATAGGCCCCTGTGTTTTAGATTTCTCTCTCATTAATAGCATTAAAAAAATCCAGTCTGATAATATTTATCTTTTAACATTTTCATATAAATTTTTGATATAATTGGATTTTATTTTTACCATCTTACTGTATTTTCTATTTATTTTTTCCCACTTTTTCTAATTTTCTTTTTTTTAAATCAGGTTAATCAGTTTAACAAAAATTCCATTTTCTTCTCTATTGCTTTTGAAAATATATACTCTATTTCTATTCTTTTAGTAGTCTTTAACATTTTAACACATATACTTAAAGCCTAAAGTTAATCACGATTTCTATCCTTCTCTTGAATAATTCAACACTCTTAAAATACTTCAATTCCAATTACCCACTTCCTATCTCTGACATATTAATGTTGTCCACTATTTTAGTTTTACCTTATCAGGACTGTGATTATGAATTCTCAGGGTGTTTTCCCCCTCTTACCTCACCTACCAGTCAAGGTTAAGATAAATAAGATTTGTCTATTTTTGTCAGTGAGAAGATTTTTTTCTAAATTCCACTTTCACTGAAGGTGTAACTCATTCAGACGCCCAGTCCTATGGGGAAGAATGAGATAGGCCTTTCAGTTCTAATTCCTCACTTTGTTTAGAGCTTTGGCCCATCTCTTATATTACAGCCATTAAAACTTAACTCTCTGGAATTCTAAAATCGGTAAAATGCCCCCAGGAGAGTTTCCTATCTAGATTTTGAGGTTTTTTTTTCCCTCTTCCTGGTGATTTCCTTTCCTTCCTGAGAGTTCAGTCATTTAGTTAAAGGTGTTTGTTACATTAATGTGACATTTCTAATTGTCTCTATATTATTTTTGAGAGTATCTAGTCTTAAATGTTACCAGAAATTAGAGTTTCGGTTTTTGAATATGTTTCTCCCTTGATGTTAGGTATAATTCTGGGAATCAAATAATAGTTGCCAATGCCAAATAATTAACTATAGTCAACAGTCATTTAGAAACTTAAAATGTTTAGGATTTGTCAAAATTACATTCTTCTTTCATAAAACTATATTATCATGTAAATCACTTCACTTAATGAAGTGAATAAAATAATTTAAATTCCACTTAGAAAAGGCAAAGTGGAAAAAAGTGTACATTGAGTATTTTCCTTCTTATTCTAGAATTTGGAAAAGCCAATCATAATTTACTGAAAAATAACTCCAAATGCTATCAAAGTACCTGAAATGGTAATGGTAGATATGGTACTGGAGAATAACAGTAGAATAAGAGGGGAAGAAAAGGTGGATCTTACAGAATAATTTCAATAATTTTGAAAAGGGCTGAGTCTCAAGTTTTTGGGTGTCTGGATAGCATTCATTCATTCAAAAAGTAACTATTTAGCACCTATTCAGTGCTATTCTGGAAGATGCCAAAATATTAAGAGAAAATCCTTATCTGGCAGTAGCAGGGAAGTATTAGATGGGCACACAAATAACATAAATGGGCACACAAATAACTAACTATGCAAGACTGGGCATGATAAATGGCATAAGATTAATACAGTAGCCGTTATCTCTCCATCTTCCCTATATTCCATTGCTAAATCTCGGCATGCATATTTGGTTCCTGTATGAGTTTCTCCTTTCTCCCTTCAAAATGTTAATCCTATGCTTTTAATCCTACCCTCACCTATAAAATATTTTGTTTTCTTAGATTTTTTGTAAGTTCAAGATCTTGCTCTCTCCTCCACTTAAAAATATGTACAAGTCTCCTCAATTTAGTTTCTAAAAGGGTACATGTTTCTGTCAGTCACAAATTTCTTCAGAAAAAAGGCTTAACCTGTGGTTTCCACTCTCTCACCTCCTACCCTCATTCTCAACGTTATAAAATCTGACTTCTCCCTCGTCAACTTTACTCAAATAGTATTAACACTTTCACAGGTTATCAACAGTTTCCTATACTGTCAAACCTAGTGCTTTCTTCTTACTTCTCTTTGGCTTTTGTAGCCACTGTTACTACTGACCATATTGTTAACATTTTCTGCCTTAGCACCTGTGATACCACACCACCGTGGCTTTCTTCCTACATTTACTTTCATTCACTGTGTCTCCTCTTTCTCCCCACCCACCCCCAAATGTTGATATTCTTCCAGTTTTAGCTGCTGCCCTCTCTTTTTCTTGACAACCTCTCAATAGAAGATGATCTACAGATGCTTAGATTATCAACTTTCTTCTTTAGATGAACAGCTCCCAGCTGCAACTTCGTTTCCAATTACCAGACCTGTTTTTCTGTCTGGGTGTGGATTAGTCTTCAAAATATCTGAACAGAACTCACCATCTTCCTCAAAAATTGGCTCCCTTTCTCAACTTATTTCTGTTACTAATACCACCATTCTTCCAAGTCCAAAAATTATCTTTGATTCATTTTGTTCCCCATTCCTCTAATCTGTCACCAATTCTGCTGATAGATCCTTTGTAATCTCTCTAATCTGTTATTCACCTGAGCTACACAAACATTCATCTGCACGTGGAGTACTCCAGGTGCTGAAAAGGGGATTAAGCCTTTCTTGTGGAGGCATTCACAGTTTAGTTTTAATAAACAAACCAACAATTATAATGCACAGGGATAAAAAAGTAGAGGCACTTATTTCATACCTGGACTACTGCAATAGCTTTCAAACTGATTTAACTGCTTCTAGTCTCTTCCCCTTTGGTGTCACTTTTAGATGTCTAAGAAACTATTTTGACCATATCTTCTTGCAAGGATCTTTCATTCTTCTCTGTGGCTTTCAGGATAAAATTGTCACTCATTAGCCTGTCATAAAAGGTCCTACACAGTGAGCTTCCAAATACCCTTCAAATATTATCTCTCGTTACTTCTTTACATGAACTCTGCATTCTTTTCAAGAGTTTGCTCATGGATGTGAAATTATTTAATATTCCTTGTGACACTGCTGTACTGCTGTACTGCTGTCATACAGAAAACCCTAAAAGATTTTCCATAAAAATCTTTTTATGGATTCAGACTAAATCCTATCTCTGTAAGGTAATCTTCAATGTTTTTAAATCAAAAGTGATGTCCCTTCTTCAAACTCCTAAAGCAATTGTTACCTGGATAAATAATTTCACAATTAGAAACTGCCTTATTTTCGTTTTCTCCATTGTTGTCTGAATTACCATTTTTCTTATTTAACTTGTGCATCATGTTTTCTCCCCAGCCAAACTCTATACCTCTCACAAGCAGCTTTATCTTGTACTTGTCTGCATCCAGCCACAGCACCTAGCAGCGTCTAGACCATTGTCTTTGTTTATAAGAAAGTTTTGAAACAATGGCAGAGTTTTAAAAACCTGACTTTAGAAAGCTGAGCTTGAACACTGCTGACAGAAGAAACATGGTAGGAAAGGGCAGTACTTGTTCCAGAGATAGGCAGTAAATCAATTTGGTTGGAATGGAGGCTTGGGGGTTTTCTCCTCTAAAATGAATAACAGAACGTCAGGTGTGAACAGCCAAATTAAGTTCCATAGTAAGGTGTTTTAAATTTATCTGATAGGTGATGAAGAAACCATGGAAGGTTTTTGAACAGATTATTAACAATGCACAGTTGTATGAAGTTTCACCAAACCAGCAGTGAGCTGCGTTAATGGGAAGGCCTGAACACCGGTTAAGTAGTTACTGTACAGAAGTTAAGTAGTAGATCCTAACCAGCGCAAAGACTTTTCTTGCATCTCCCCTTCTAGAGGGAAATCTGCCTTAAAATTCCTTAGGCAAAGAAAGCATAATTTGATAGGTACCAAGAGACACAACATCTCTTGGTTCTACTCATCCTACATTCACCACAAAGCAGATTTAGTTTTCTTGTCTTTCTCTTGGCATCTTCATTAGGAAAAGCATGTTGTCATTAATGGAAATTACATTAGCAGATAACTGTCACAAGCTATATCTCAGGTAGTTTTGTTCCTCATTTCTGTGGAGGAGCTTAGTAAAATTCCTGTTTATCCACAGATAGAGGTGTTTGCTACCTATGGTCAGGAGAGAGGTTCAATCCTAAAAATAAGATTTGCTGACTTTCAGAGCTTAGCACTGCCACAGCAGAGCATGGGCTACATCACTGTCTATTCACTCAGCAACTAAACTTATTATAGCCCTTGAGCAGAATCAGGACTCTGACTAACCTATGTTTTGATCTATAATCTAAAGGTTCCATTAGGTGAATAGTTGGGAATTGACTACCCAGAAGTCAACATCATAATTTATGGAAATTTGCATTTTTTCTTCTAAGCAAGTTCTAACATTCTTTGTCTTTATGATCTCCATTTATCCATCTATGGATAAATAGGAATTTGCTAATTCCCCTAATCAGAGGATGGGGCAGGGATAGGTGGGGGCACTACTGTAGCACCTTTTATTTGCTCATCTTTATTAATCAAATTCATTTCACGTATAGTGGGATAATGCCCTCCCCACAAAAAACTGAGAGAGAAAAAAATTAATCTTGAGGATAGATAACTAGAATTCATAAAGGAATGCCAGAGCACAGAAAATATGTTTAATGATAACTCTGCCGTCCTTTCCCATGATGTAGTAGGGTCTAAGTGGTTGGTTTTACTTAGGGATATCTGTATTTGTTTTCTTCACTGATGTTTTTCTGTGTGTATGTATGCATGTGTCAGGGGAAGGGAATGGGAAGCAAGTAGAATGAGATAGGCTTCAGAGAAATGAAGGCTTAACACATATTTCTTAAAGTCATCCAAATGCCCAGGATAAATAAGGCCATGGAAAACAGGAGTCAGGTTCATATCTAAACATATGTACCTAGGAAGACCTGATTACGGTGACCCTTTACATCTAAACTGCAAGAAAACAAAAACAAAAAAAGAAACAAAAAAAAAAAACCAGAATTGAAAAACAAACTTAGGCTAACTATAAGAAAGATATCAAATAATAGTAGAGATATCTTTTGGACTGGCAGAAGACTATCCATAGGTCATATAGAATATTCATGAGGAATAAATTAGAAAATTAGAAGATCAACTGAATTTTGTCCATTTATAAGAAAGGCATACTTATATCTAGGTAAATAGGATATAAATTTATAGAAAAGATAAATTTGAAGGCTATAATCTAACAAAAGTATTCACAAATAGGTTTTTAAATTAGTATCAAGCTGTTCCATCACATTTAAGATATGAATGGATTTACAATCTAACTTTCCTAAGAATTTATTATATCAATAACCCCATGATAAACAATTGCTTTACTTAAAAATTTATTAGAAAGCATTCATAAATGCAAAGTTAAAATAATGGGAGGTCCCTGTGTCCTATTTTATACAATCAGTAGAAACCATATATAAACATTACAAATATTTCACACCTTGCATAAAAGCTACTTCTCGATTTGTACTTTGGCTTTTCATGCACACAAAGCCTACTCCCACTCTTACACAGCATGCCTCATCATTACTGTATTGAGAGTAAAGTAAAACAATATTATTATTTTGGTTGGAAGAAGTTGTCTAAATACCACAAACAGCTGGCCAGATGGCATGGTAAGCCCTGAATGGAGCTAGAACTCTTTGTTAAGGCAAAGCAATCTCTCTCTTATTTCTCATAGCTAGTGTTGGTGGCACTATTTCTATAGACATAAACAAAATTTGAAAAGCAAGCGACTTAAACATATTCCCTTAATTCCTATTCTCCTTTTAAAAATACAAAAGCGGATTTAGAGAATTTGGGGTCCTATTCCCAAAAGTAAGAAAAGTTCAGAGAATAAAGGGTTAAAAGAGCAAGCAAGCCCTACCGTACCCAGAAATGACAGAAGGCTCTTCTCTTCTTCGGTGCTACTATCCAACCACTCCGCCACATCACCGGGGGAAAGGAGACTCATTCTCCAGCCAGAAAACTTTTCCATACAGAGCACAATTACTGAATGATGAAGTGAGAAAAAAAAGGATACAGAGACTAAATTCTTGGGGGTCCAACACTTAAATTGCTGGCTAGGCAGTAATGATGAAAGAGAAAATGTGATCCTCCCTCCACTCTGAATTCTGTCTGTGTGACATCAATCTAATACAACCGGGGGGAGGGGGAAAGAAATAGGGTTAAAAGAAGGTGGTAGAAGAGAGGAAAAGGGAGATTTGTCCTTCTGTCTCTTGGTGTTATGCTTTAGTCTGAAAGAGAAAGCCAGGATAACACTGAATAATGAAGTGTGTTTAATGACAGGAAAAAGCATAGGAAAAATAAAGAATAAAGACACTCAAAGAAAAAGAAACAGGTTCCTACACTGGAAGCAGCTTAGATAACCAGACAGCACAGTAGCTAATCAGTTAAGTAAAGCATATCAAACAAAAACAAAGACAAAAGAACAAATTCAGCATTTTGTTTTGTTTTGAGGAGAAAGGTTTTCAAATATCCTTTCAGTCCTCTGCAACAACTGCAGCCCCCAACCCTTCCTGCTTTAGCTATTTCAACAGCCTCCTTTACGAAGATTTCCTGCAAGAAAAGGCAGGTTGATAAATCTGTGAATAGGAAGCTCTCATCCCTCCTTTCTTCTCCTCCTCCTCCATTCCTCCCCCCACCTCGCATGGCGACTGCACTGATCGACAATAATGGAATCTGTAACTGACTGCCAACAGCAACATTAAGGATATTACAAGTCCACTTCATAAGAATTCGAGCTGGTCGGAACTTGGGGGCAATTCTGGGCTTCTAGTCAATAGCTGTCTTTCTTTGCGAGGAAAGAAAGGAAGTGTGTGTGTGTGTGTGTGTGTGTGTGTGTGTGTGTGTGTGTGTGTGTGTGTGTGTAGAAGAAAGAAGGCTGAAATCTGGAAGAAGTAAGAGAAGTAAGCTTGCTGGCTGAAGGTACAGAGATCAACATAGAGATGAATGTTCTGCAACTCCCGTCATACACTGTCATTGTGAAGGAGTCAGATCCAGATGAATTTTTTACATCATTTACATTACATATTTACACGGTTTGACTTAAGATTATTTCACAGGTTTATACCTTACTAACAGGCAGAGAAAAATCAAGCACAAGAGGTGTGTTCACAGATCCATAAATCATTAATATCCTTGTTCTCTGGAGATTGATTAGGCTTGTTGCTAGGAGAAAACAATACTCTTAATAAAAGATAGAGCTTTTTTTCTCCTGTATTAGCAAAACGTTACCTCTTTTCCTAAGAAACTAGTCTTTGCTTCTGTTCTAGTAGTCTGCTTTTAGTGAGAGATTCTCATTGCTTAAGAGTTACTACCTCCTTAACATATCCTGAATCTATAATGTTCTCTCCATCTTTACTTCATCTTCATTATTTTTAATCTACACTTGAGTTCATTCTGACTGTAAGTTCTGTGAGGACACGGACCTTGTTTTATATTAATCTTTATAATCCTAATGACTAGAACAGTGCTTGGCATTTAGATGGAGCTCATCAAATATTACTGAAGTTTTAGATGGCTGCTCTAGAAGTTTTAACAGGTCCAACACTGGCAGAAGATGCCAGGCTAAATATTTTAGGACCTCATTTAAAAATTAACCATTTTGACAATTAAAAATAGTTACAGCGACAGTACCACACACTTGAGAAAATAAAAATTTTCCAAAAAGGTATTATGAATTCATATGTTTAAATGAGTTTCTATTACTCAAAATAACTATAAAAATTGAAAAGTAGTATAGAAAATAGGTGTAAAAGACATTTTATTGAAACCCACAGGCTATGCATGCTTAATATCTAAGCAAAGACTGATAATTCCTTTGTAGTAACTTCATGACACATCAATATCTGTGGAGCTCTGGGACTGGAAATCAGTAGCCTGCAGGATTACATTCAAACTTCCGGATGTGACAATGCTTCTGCTTTTTTCTTGTCAGGGACCCCTAGCCTCCTCCTCTAGGCTCAGCCATTCTGTATTATTTACCTCACTTCCATGCCTTTACATGTTCCACTGCAAGTGGCAGGAAACAAGTCATTTGTTCATTTGTCTAGAACAACTAGACAACTGTTTTGTTCAGCTGTCTAAAACATTCTCTGACACACAGTAGAAGCTCAAAGATTTTTGTTTAGTATCTTCAGTACCTCTTGTGTAGTATCATTCTACCATAAACATCTGACAATACTGAACTGTTCTATTGACACTCAGCTCAAATGTCACCTTTCCAGGTCTTCCCTGATATCTTAAGGTAGAATTAATGGCTTTCATCTCTTAATTTTCATTGCTATTACTATTATTTTATTGAAATTACTTGTTTATATAATGTTTTTTCACAAAAACAAAATTTTCATTCTACCAAGTTTTAACAAATTGTAACACTCAGCATATAGATTTATAACTGTTTACTGAATTATTATAATTCCATGTATTGCAGATATTTTAATACTAAAGAACCTCACATATTCCTGATTTCAGGATTCATACCATTGATCTTCACATTTAACAATCAAAATAATTTTGTTAAGGAAAAATTAAATCTCATTTATTTTAACAAAGAAAACACTGTATAGTTAGAAAGGTTATCAACATAATCCAGCCCTGCAAATTTGTCCTCTATATACTGAGAGTTGAAAATAAGGCACCCAGGCCAGCCGCTGTGGCTCACGTCTGTAATCCCAGCACTTTGGGAGGCTGAGGCAGGCAGATCACTTGAGGTCAGGAATTCAAGTTGAGCCTGGCCAACATGGTGAAACACTGTTTCAACTAAAAATACAAAAAAACTAGCCAGGCCTGGTGGCACACACCTGTAATCCCAGCTACTTGGGAGACTGGGGCAGGAGAATCGCTTGAACCCGGGAGGCTAATTTTTCTATTTTTTTGTAGAGGTGGGGTTTCACTGGGTGTGGTGACACATGCCTGTAGTCTCAGCCACTTGGGAGTCTGAGGCAGGAGGATCGCTTGAGCTCAGGAGTTTGAGGCTGCAGTGAGCTATGACTGTGCCACTGGGCTGAAGCCTGGGTGACAGAGTGGGGTCCTGTTTCTATGGGGAAAAAAAAGAAAAAATGCTCGACTATAATTTTCTACATAAAAAACAAAATCCCATGCATTTTGGAAGTTTATTATGGTGCCTTATGTGTAGTAAGTACTTACTATTTATTCATTATTTGCTCAAAAATATAGAAAGTATATGGAGAATGCTTGGTGACTAACAGGATTCCCATTTGAGGGCATTTGCATTTCTTATGTCTATGCATGTGTCTGCACATATGTGTATATATGCATGTGCTATTTACTGGGCTGCGATTTACTGTTTACTAGGCACTTCACTAAGTGCTTTCTACACATTATCTCAGTTAAAATCCTTCATCAACAACCACGTGAGATAAGTATTCTATTCATTTTCCAGATGAGAAACCGAAAATCATAGAACTTAACCTGTCCAACAGAACACAGCCAGTCCAGGAAATGAAATTTAAACTTCTGAAGGTTTGCTCATGATTCTCTACTATACTATTCCATATTCCACAAAGACCAATTTAGGCAGGGGTCAGTAAACGCACTTTTTCTGTGGAGGGCCAGATGGTAAATATTTCGAGTTTTGTGGGTCATATAATCTGTTGCAACTACTTTAACTCTGCTGTTACAGCACAAAAGCAACCAAAGAAAATACGCAGACTAATGGGCATGGCTGTGTTTCAATACAAATGTAGTTACAAAAAAAGACCGTGGCCATACTTAAATGATTTAGGTCAGCACTGTCCATTCAGGAAACATAATTTCAGTACGTAATGTATGCCTGGATATCTACCAAGTCCTAATCATTGAAAAGTAAAATAATTATTATCTGCCTGGGGCAAATAAATTTTTATTTTCATTTTAATAACTGAATAATTGTCTTTATTATTTTAATTTCAAGACACAAACTATTGCTTTCCTTCTACTCCTTCAGTTTCATGGTCTCACAAGATATTTAATTTTTTTTCTTTTTTGAGACAGAGTCTTGCCTTGTAGCCAGGCACTAGGCTGGAGTGCAGTGGTGTGATCTCACCTCACTGCAACCTCCGCCTCCCAGGTTCAAGCAATTCTCCTGTCTCAGCCTCCCAAGTAGCTGGGACTACAGGTGCGCGCCACCACACTCAGCTAATTTTTGTATTTTTTAGTAGAGACGGGGTTTCACCATGTTGGCCAGGATGGTCTCAATCTCTTGAACTCGTGATCCGCTCACGTTGGCCTCCCAAAGTACTGGGATTACAGACGTGAGCCACTGTGCCCAGCCAATATTTAATTTTTATTTTGATAAACGGGCATAAAATATGTAGCCCCTTCTTCAATTACTTAGTATTCCTGATTTTTGTTAAAGTTGCCTGTACTTACATTTTCACATTCATTTATTCAACAATATAAGTGCTAATCTGTGCCAAGCACTATTTTAAGCCCCAGCAGACAGTTGTGAACAAAAGCAACAAAATCTCTGCCCTCATGGAGCTTATATTTTATGGGGAAGAGAAATAGTAAGATAAAAAAGTAAAATATATATTGTGTTAGATGGTAAATAATGCCAAGGAGAAGAGTAAAGCAGAAAAGGGAGACAGGTAATTTGGGGGAGGTTTACAGTTTCAGAGAGGGTAGCCACAGAAAGCCTTGCTGAGAGTTGACATTTGACTAAATGGTTAAAGGTGGTGAGTTTTAGGAAGAGGGAACTACCAATAAAAGGGCTAGAGGCAAGAACAGCCAGGAGGCAGTTCAGCTAGACTGGAATGAGGAGGGGAAAAAACAAAAGGAGATCAGACTGTGGAGTCATAGGAAGCTGGATCATGTCATGTTAAAGTCTTTGGCTTACCTTTAATAGGAAGACTCTGAGGCAAGAGTGATGGGAAAGGTTTTACTTTTTAAAAATAAGATCTTTATTGTATAATTCACAAACTATAAAATTCATCATTTTAAAGTGATTTTTAATACATTCACAGTTATGTAGCCATTACTACTATTTAATTACAGAACATTTTCATGGCCCATAAAAGAAACTGTGTCCATTAGCAATCACTCTGTATACTCCCAGGCCCTAATCTAACAATTACTCATCTAAGTTTTGACTCTATGCATTTGCCTATTCTGAACATTTTATACAACTGAAATCATATAATATGTGGTCTTTTATGCTTGGTTTCTTTTACTTAGGTTCATCCAAGTTTTATCGAGTACTTCATTCCTTTTTATGGCTGAAAATATTCCATTAATGGACATTTGGGTTGTTTCTACCTTTTAGTATTATAAGAATCCTGCCATGAACAACTTGTGTACAAGTTTTTGTGTGGAAGCCTTATACTTCAAAAGGATATCCAAATCTGGGGTGTTTTTTCGGGAGGGGTACCACGTAATTTTAAAATGTGATAGCAGATGAGTGTTATCTTCTAATTTTACAATCACCATATTTTCTTCCTAATTCCTCTGAGATTTCCACCCTTCTTGAAGAAACCAAAACCACTGACTCAGTCTCTTTCCTCCTGCTCTAGTATTCTTGCACGTAGGAAAAGATTAACGCTAGATATTCAAGAATGAACAAAGGCAAGTAATAAATGATCTTTTCCTAAACTGATAGCTAAAGTTGGTGGAGATTTTTCAGTACTTTATATAAAGAGTATAAGAAACTCCTGAATATCTTTTTTCTAGATTTATCAACTGTTCACATTTTGCCACCTTTGCTGAATCACTCTGTGTATATATTTATTATATGTATGCATTTTTCTTGACTCATTTGAGGAAGCTGGAGACATTATGCCCTTTACCAGCAACTGTTTCAGTGTGCATTTTCTGAAACAAAGGACATTCTCTTACAAAACCAAAAACAACGATTAAAATCAGGAAATTTAACACTGATGTTGGTTGACATTTTAAGGATAAAATTAAGTATGCTACTCTATGCATAATCTAGTATACAAATTCTATTTCGGTATCATAAAAAAAGCATTTATTTGAAAAACAAAGTGTCTTCAAGCAATGATGACTGAGAAATCATAGGTACTGACTGCAAATATAATTCAAAGTAATAACCTATATCGTATTAAAATAATGTCTCAAATTTTTGGAGGATTTCTTCTGAACTTATGGACATTCAGTATACTATTGTGATAAAGAACTGGAAGTGGCCGGGTGCAGTGGCCCATGCCTGTAATCCCAGCACTTTGGTAGACCAAGGCGGATGGATCGCCTGAGGTCAGGAGTTCAAGACCAGCCTGGCTGACATAGTGAAACCCCATCTGTACTAAAAATACAAAAAATTAGCTGGACATGGTGGTGCATGCCCGTAATCCCAGCTACTTGGGAGGCTGAGGCAGGAGAATTGTTTGAACCTAGGAGGTGGATGTTGCAGAGAGCCGAGATCATGCCATTGCACTCCAGCCTGGGCAACAAGAGTGAGACTCCATCTCAATAAAATAAAATAAAAGGCAACTAGAAGACAGATACAGTGATTGCATTTCTATCTTGATACTCCTTTGTACATGTACTATACTTCTCCTCAAAGAAGTTTAAAGTAAATATCAAACTATAATGTTCCTTGTATTTTAGTGAGGAGATATAGTATTATATGATCATCTAAGGTATTATATGATTAGAGCTGATGAAACTAATGAAGCTAAGATGAATTTTCATTTATCTAGATTTAGGAAGCAATACTTTAGACATGCAAAGCCACAGAGTAACAAGGATGTTAATATCAGAAGAGGTATTCCCATCATATGAATATTTAATATATACATAGAAGGTGCTTTGATTTCAGTGAAAAAGGGTATCAATATATAAAGTAATAAAAAAAGCAAAGTAGTCAACAGTATTATAAAACATGTGCTCAACAGAAACATGCCATTCAAAGCTAAAGGCAGACTCTGTTTAAAGATGTTAATGACTATCCAGAATTAAAGATAATCAGATTCTTTAAACACTAAAGCTATTCTTCTAAGGAAAAAAATGTAAATAAAGTGACAGCTGTTGTTAATGAACAGATAACTCCTTCTCCAAAAGACCCAGAAAGTAGCTAATGTATATTTATTCTTGAAACATTTTTCTCTAACATAAAGTGAAAATTTACATTTTACTCATAGTGTATATAATTCTTAGAGTCTATCACTTTTAGCATCTAAAAAAATCAAGCAAATAGTAGCTACCTAATATTTATTGAGTAGACACATAGATGTATATATAAACCCAATATATCCATGATTAGCACTGCTCTGTAAGTAAACTGAAAGTCATTAGGGTAACATCTCCTGCAATTTATCTCTAGGCCTAGCAATAATTTGAATACTTGTATCAACAATACTAGATCAAATGTATTCTGCATTTACAATGTACTAGGTAGTACGTGAAGTGCTATTAACCTCTCATTTACTCCTCATAGTAACCCTATGAGGTTGTAGTAACATTTTTCCCATTTTACAGGTGGGAAAATTAAGGTTTAGAGCAAATGAAGGTTTAGAGAAGTGACAAAGTCATACAGTCAGTACTGGAGGTTGGGTGGAGGACTTAGATATTCTTATTCCAGAGCTGACATTCAGAACCACATTCCATATTGGAATTTCTTGTATAACATTTTTAGATATTTTGGGTGAGGTATGAAGGGTAAAGGTGAATAGTTATTTAATGAGAAGTAAAATTCTTTTCCTTGATCAGTGATTTGAGACACTACAACAGAGTTAAGTAAATTGTGTAAGAATCCAGAGAGTCAGTGGCAAAATAAAAAGGCCAGACCCCATAGCTTCTAATGTGAAGAAATGGAAAAGTCAAGTTGAATTTTATAGCATATGGATGTTTGTTTTACTCCTTTTCACCAATAAATAATGTTTATAGTCTGATCGTTTTTCACAGGTATCTCTTGAAAAGAGTTCACTGAACTCGAGTCAATGCTGGGCACATAGTAAGTGCTTAATATTTGTTAAATGAACGAAAATTTCCCATACCTGATCAAGGCATTTGTCATGATTATTTGCTTCTATGAACATTTAATGAGGCTGTTTAATGCTTTGACAAATTTACCATTGCTAATTTTACAATGAAAACTATGTTAATTTTTATCCATCATTTTAAGTGGTGTCTTTAAAGTAAGGGAATACAACATATTTAGAGAGGGAAATACAACATTTGGTGGTTTTAAGAGAAAAATCTAACTTTGGACATGTGGTACCGGATAAAATTTAATAGCTTTTTGCACAGCAAAGAAAACAATCAACAAAATGAAAAGGAGGTCTACAGATGAGAAGAAAATATTTGCAAACCATGTATCTCATAAGGGGTTAATATCCAAAATATATAACAACTCAATGCCAAAAAACTGAATAATCTAATTTAAAAATGGGCAAAGAAGAAAAGAAGTTGAATAAACATTTCTCAAAAGACATAAAAATGGCCAACAGGTGTATGAAAAGATGCTCAACATCACTCATCATCAGGGAAATGCAAATCAAAAGCACAATGAGACATCACCTCACACCCTTTAGGATGGCTATTATCACAAAGACAAGAGATAACAAGTGTTAGTAAGAGTGTGAGGAAAAGGGAACCCCTGTACACTGTTGGTAGAAATGTAGATTTGTGCAGCCACTGTGGAAAACAGTATAGAGGTTTCTTAAGGAATTAAAAACAGAACTAGCATATGACCCAGCAATCACCCCTCTTCTGAGTATCTACCCAAAGGAAATGAAATCACCATCTTATGAAAATATCTGCATTCCTAAATTCATTGCACCATTATTAATAATACAAGTTATGGCAGCAACTGTAATGCCTGTTGACGAATGAAGAAACTATGGGTGTGTGTGTGTGTGTGTGTGGGTGGGTGGGTGTGCGTGCGTGTAATGAAATATTATTTATCCTTTAAAAAGAGAGAGATCTTGCCATTTGCAAAAACACGAATGAACCTAGAGAACATTATGCTAAGTGAAATACACCAGACATACAGAGAAAAACACTCCACTATCTCACTTATATGTGGAATTAAAAAAAAAAAATAACTGCCAGGCGTGGTGGCTCACACCTGTAATCCCAGCACTTTGGGAAGCCAAGGCGGGTGGATCACGAGGTCAGGAGTTCAAGAGCAGCCCGGCCAAGGCGGTAAAATCCCGTCTCTACTAAAAATACAAAATTAGCTGGATGCACTAGCAGGCACCTGTAATCCCAGCTACTTGGGAGGCTGAGGCAGGAGAATTTCTTGAACCTGGAGGGGTGGAGGGTGCAGTGAGCCAGGATAGTGCCACTGCCCTCCAGCCTGGCTGACAGAGTAAGATTTTGTCTCAAAAAAAAAAAAAAAAAAAACCCATAATGAAAAACCAAAAAAAAACCCCGAAACAACGAGTACACAGAAACAAAGAGCAGAACAGCGGTTACCTGGTGCAGAGAAAATGGCAAGAATTTGGTCAAAGGGTACGAAGTTGCAGCTATGTAGGCTAAAGCTAGAGACCTAGTGTACAACATGAGGACTATGGTTAATAACACTGTATACTGGAAATTTCCAGGGGAATAGATTTTAGACACTCTTACCACAAAGGAAAAGAGAGAGGAAGAGAGGAACGGAGGGAGGAAGAAAGGGAGGGAACTATATGAGATAGATATGTTAATTTACTGGACTTTAGTAATCATTTCACTAAGTACATCAAAACCTCATATTATAGACCTTAAGTCGTATACAGTAAACCCTCTGTATCCATGGGGGATTGGTTCCAGGACCTCCTACAGACACCAAATCCATGGATGCTTAAATCCTTGATAAAAGAGGGCATAGTATTTGTACGTAACCTCTGTACAACCTTCCATATACTTTAAATCATCTCTAGATTACTTGTAATACCTAATACAATGTAAATGATATGTAAATAGTTATTACACTGTATTATTTAGGGCAGAGGTCTCCAACCCCCAGGCCATGGACCAGTACCAGTTTGTAGCCTGTTAGGAAGCAGGCTGCATAGCAGCAGGTGAGTGGCAGATGAACAAGCATTACCGCCGGAGTTCCACCTCCTGTTAGATCAGCGGTGGCATTAGATTCTCATAGAAGCACATACCATATTGTGACCTGCGCATGTGAGGGATCTAGGCTGTGTGTTCCTTATGAGAATCTAATGCCTAATGATCTGTCACTGTCTCCTATCACCCTCAGATGGAACCATCTAGTTGCAGGAAAACAAGCTCAGGCTCCCACTGATTCTACATTATAATGAGTTGTATAATTATTTCATTATCTATTACAACGTAATAATAATAGAAATAAAGTGCACAATAAATGTAATGTGCTTAAATCATGCCAAAATCACCGCCCCCCCCCCACTCCCTCCTGTCCATGGAAAAATTGTCTTCCACGAAACCAGTCCCTGGTGCCAACAAGGTTGGAGACCACTGCTTTAAGGAATAGTGATGAGAACAAAAGTCTGTACATGTTCAGTACAGATGCAAGTTTTTTAAACATATTTTTGATCCTTGGTTGGTTGAATCCACATATGTAGAACCCACAGATGTGAAGGGCCAACTGTTTAATTAGCAAAAGCTAATGGGTACTAATAGGTATGGAGAATGTATACAGTATTACAGAAATGTTTTGGCAAATCAAAAAAAGTCAAGGGTTTCCACACATTTTTTTTTTTACATTAGAAACCACAACTATCAAAAATGTTCAATATATTTATCATCTGGATTGTGATAACACTGTATCTAGATGTATCCAGAAAACACCGTTGATTGAAAAACAAATACCGCAATCAACTCATTAAGTTCCTTCTGGTTAGTATTTGAATCTGTTGTAAATTGGGCTGTAGTTGGACAAAACAGTTGCATCAACAGATATGTAAAACCTGCTCCATTTTATCTTAAATGAGTTTAAATGGCAGAAACATTTTACAGAACTACATTATTATCTACCTAAGAAATTCATTAACATTACAATGAACACATAACATTTGTGGAATACAGAGACAAATTAGAAAAAAATTCGTTCTCAAGAAGCTCATGGTCTATACTTCTTTAATATTATACCAATAGAAAATTTAACTCCATATCTCTAGTATATTTATTCATAAATGATATACATGGGTAGCAAATCTATAAAGTAAATATTAGTGAAGTATACTTTTCCTTATTTTAGATTAAAAACCAAAGGGATTAAAGCTCTATTATTTTCTTCCCACCCATACTTACAAATCAAGGAACACCAAACAATGCCAGCAACCCACTGGAAGCAAGGTGAAAAGGCATGCAGCAGATTTGTTCTCACAGCTCTCAGAAGGAAAGAACCCTGTTGACACCTTCTAACCTCCATAACCATGAGACAATACATTTCTGTTGTCTAAGCCACCCAGTCAGTGGTTCTTTGTTATAGCAGCCCTGACCAAGGTACTGCAGTGGAGCAGCCTGTAACCTTGCTGACTGTAAGAACAAGAATGCAAAGGAAAGATATAGTTGACTGATTACCATGAGCTAAGTAGACACCAAAAAAGAGAACCAGGTCTGTATCATGGATGCTGGATCTCTAACACCAAAGAACTGCAGTGAGGAAGCTCCCTATGGGCCCCTCTGAAGAGTCTGAACCCTTCTACCTATAAGAGAGCCAGCACTGGAACACACGCAGAAGGCATTCAAATTCATGGTCAATGTTAGCTAGAGAAGCAGCAATAACCAACAGAGGCTTGTAATTGCATGTCTGGCTAAGCAAAAACTGTGGCATCAGACCAGAATGCCTATTCTCCAGTCCTGTCTCCCTACTCCAATGCCAGAGGGGTTAGAAGTTGAAGCGGGTAGAGCAGGGGTGGAGGAGTGAAAGAACTGGCTGGATATTTCCCACTCCATGGTGAGGGTTAGGGGTGGAGGTAAATAGGATACGAGATAAAATTTTAATCAAGTAGATTAAATTAACTGTTTAATTAATGAAAGTAAAGTAAAAATCTATTGGTTCCCCATCATAGAGATCAGCTTTTCCTAGCAGTGATAGCACAATTGTGGGCGATAACTGGGGAAAATGAAACCTCCCCCCTTCACCCCTTACACCCAGAGGCAGACTCATGTTGTGGGGCCTGAAGCTTATATAATTTGTGAGTCCATATTTTTAAAAAAACACAAAATTACAGACATAAATCTTTTTTTTTTCTTCTATCATTTATTAAGGTCTCATACGCTAAAAAGATCTTAAGGTTTGGGGTTAACAGAGGCTGCTGTGAGACAGAGAAAAGAAATTAAATCAACAACAGTGACACGAAAGGTTTATCAAAGATCTACAGTCATTTGTAACAAAATCAAAGTTCACCATCATCATCTGACTATGGCACAGAATAAATGGTAGCAAGATGCTGCCTTGCTTTCCTTAATTGCATCTTCATTTTTCAACAGTCATGTATTTAGTTGGCACGAAGACAGACCCCAAGTTTTTCCGCACATAGTTAATAAATAATAAAAATTTAAATCTCTTGGGAAATTCCACAACGATGTTTTGTAAAATGAAAGTAGATAAGCAGATAAGGGCAAGGTCAGTATGCTGGATGACAAAACACAAAAATTCTAAGGCTTTGAAAATATTGCAAAGAACAAATTTCTATTTTCAGTGACCTGATATATTTAAGTTTCCTGGCTTTACTTTTGTGACTTGGGAGAAATAAATACTTTAATATAATGACACTGTATTAAAAGATTAAAAGATAAAAACAAAATGATTATATCAATACACGCTGAAAAGGCTGAGAACATCCTGTACCCTTTCTGATAAGAAATCTCAGAAGGCAGGAAGATTTGTAAAGGATCCAAAATTACAGCTAGATAAGAGAATTTCTAGTGCTCTATAACACTGTAGGATGACTATAGTTAACAAAAATATAATGTATAGTTCCAAATAGCTAGAAGGAGGATACTGAATGTTCCTAAGTGGAAGAAATAATAAATGTTTGAAATGATGGATATGTTAATTACCCTGATCTGATCACTATACATTTTATGTAACAAAACATCACTATGCACCCAGTAAATATGTACAATATTACATGTCAATTTAAAAATAAAATTAAAATTAAAAAAAGAAATCTTAGAATATAGACATATGTGGCATAATGAACTGTAATATGATGGTAGTCACATAAGATCATAATACCATATTTTTACTGTACCTTTTCTATATTTTCATTCACAAATACTTATCATTGTGTTGTAATTGCCTACTGTATTCAGTATAGTAACATACAGTACTAGTATGTAGCCTAGAAGCAATATGGGTTAGATCAGAAGAGGGTAGGGCAGGGGTGGAAAAACTGGCTGGATACCTCCCACTCCAGGGTGGAGTAGGGGTGAAGGCATATTATTATTGCCTTGACTACACCAAACTTTCTTAGCTTAAAGAAAAATATAGACCAGAAATCAATAGCAAACTTTACGTAGACATAAAACACTAAAAACATTTTTATTAAAGTTAAGAGTAACATAAAGATATCCAACTCACTACTACTTTTCAACAAGATGTGGGTTCACCAGGGTTATACGTTACTGGTAGGAGGTCCTAGCCAAGGTGGTAAGACAAGATAAAGAGTAAGAGATACAGATATCAGAAAGAAGGAAGCAAATTATAATTATTTGCAGAAAATAAGCTGTACCCCTAAGTGAAGATAACAGAGGGGGACAAGAGAAACAACCAAAAAACAATTAATAAAGGGATTTATTAAGATGATTAGAATAAATATGAATATACAGAAATTAAGAGTCTTCCTGTATGGCAGTAATTATCATTTAGGAAAAATTAACGGGAGAAAAGATTCCATCCAAAAAAGCAATAAGAACCACAAACTAGGGACAAGTTTCATTAGGAAAACTAAGACATGTGCAGAAAACTATGAAACTATAGATAACAGAAAGGGTACTGTTAGATCACTGAAGGAGAAGAAGGATTGTTCAATAAACATAGCAGGAAACAGTTATCGATATGAAAAAAGTAAACCAGCTTCTGGTGGATTACAGAGTTAAATGTCAAGAACAAAAATTTAAAATTAACAAAAAGTATCTGGAGACACTGAGAATATGAAACAATTCTTTAAACAAGAAACAAGGCCAGGTGTGGTGCCTCACACCTGTAATCCCAGCACTTTGGGAGGCTGAGGAAGGCAGATCACTTGAGGTCAGGAGTTCGAGACCAGCCTGGCTAACATGGCAAAACCCCATCTCTACTAAAAATATGAAAATTAGCCACGCATGATGGCATATGCCTGTAATTCCAGCTACTCAAGAGGCTGAGGCACGAGAATTTCTTGAACCTGGTAGGTGGAGGTTGCAGTGAGCTAAGAAGGCGCCACTACTCCAGTCTGGGTGACAGAGTGAGACTGTCTCAAAAACAAACAAGAAGTATTGACTATAAAAGATTGGTGGGGTTGGCTATTATATTAAAATTATAAACTTCTGGCCATCTGTAGACCTTAAATAAAGTAAAAAGACCAGTTAGAAATTGAGAAATGATATTCACAAGACCCACAACTTTTCACAGGATTACTATCAAGAACATATAAAGAACTGCTATCTATTAATAGGATGACTGTGATCAACTCAATAGAAATACAGGCAAGAGATATATAGAAGAGTTTCACAAAAACATAACATATATAGCCATAGACTTATGAAAGATGTTCAGTATTACTGGTAGGATACGTGAATCAACCATCTTATCTTCATTCTATAAGAAAAACTAAAAATTCTGACAATACCAAGTATTAATATTGGGCAGAATGTAAATGACTTAGGATTTCATATATATAATTGGTAGGAAACAGTTTGGCATTGCTGGAGTTGAACATTTATATACCCTAAGCTCAGAGATTCTACTCCTACGTATACACCAAAGAGGAACTCCTGCCAAGGAAAAAAGAATATATTTGCAAGCATGTTCACAGCAGCACTGTCACAAATAGCAAAACTCTTAACCAAGGAAATACAATACACTTCAATAAGAGACTGAACCTGAATACCATCCCCAACCCCAACTCTTGATCTAAATTTGTTATAGTCCAACAATGTAAAAATTACGCAGTAGTGAAATAGATAAACTGTAGCAAAAATATGGAAAGATATAAGTAATATAATATTTAAATGGAAAAAGTTCAAAAGAATATATGAAACATACTTTTTATATAAAGTTAAAAATAACTAAAATTTAGAAATGTGTATGAAAGTAAATTCCCTCGCAAATAATCTATACATTCATTGTAATTCCAATGGAAATGTCAACACATGTTTTTTTGTTTTTTTTTGGCTGGGGGTATAGAGGGACTTGATACTACCATATATCTGGAAAAGTAAATACATGAATAAAAGGCCAAATACCTTTTAAAAGGAAGAACTAAATTAGGATTTCCTGTGTAAGAGAAAAACATTAAAATCTATAATCATTAAAACACTGTGACACTGATATAGAAATAGATTAGTAGAACAGAAAAAGACATATAGATATTTAGCTGATGATAAAGGGTACCTTTTACATCACTGTGGAAAGAAGTGATCACTCAAGGAAAGCATTGAGACAATCGGCTACATGGTTGAAAAAAACTTTCATTTCACATAACCAAAAATAAATTCCAGACAAAGATATAAACTGAAGTTCTAAAAGGCCTTTCTGACTTTCACAAAAGCCAGAAATTACAATGGAAAAGAGAGACAGTTTGAACAATAAAAAATTAAAAGCTTCAAATAGCAAAAGACAGGCTGAACAAATCTGCAAGGCTATTTAACAGCAGCTATCAAAATATGAAATGCAAATTATCTTTTGATTCTATTTCTAGAAAGCAATCCTACAGAAATACCAGCACAAGCAAATGAACAAATATATACGTACAAAGATGCTTAACTCAAAGTTGACAATTGCAAAAACAAAAACACTCCAAGTATTCAAAAGGAGGAGAACAGATAAATCTACAGTGGAATAAGATGCAGCCTTTAAGGATAACAAGTATAGATATGATGAAATAAAAATAAGTCTTCAATATATGCCTTTATTGTGAAATATGACACTCTACAGAGAATATAAATGTAGAGTTTAATGAATTATAATAATGCCATAGCAAGAATTAGAACATTGTTGGCAACAAATAATTCCCCAAATACTCCATCCTGATCCCAATTCCCTCCACTCTATAGATAACCACTATAGCTTTTTCTGGGGTAAACATTCTTTGCTTTTATTTAGTTTTAGCACTGAAATACTTATCTCAACATATGGTTTCTTTTTCCTTTTCTTGAAATTTATAGAAATAGTATAAGATATATTTTTGAGTTTGATTTACTCAACATATTTTAAAGATTAATGTTGCTGTGTGTCACTGTAGTTCGTTCATTTTACTGTTGTATTCTACTACATGATAATGTTACTTTTTAAAAACTAATTTTACTGATTTTCTTCCCAGGTTTTTTCCATTTTGGGGCCATTGTGGACGCTTGTTTATTCCTGTACATGCGCCCTCATGTACATAAGCATGTATATATGTTATATAAGCATGTATTTATGTTAGGTTAACATTACTTTCAATTTTATTAGATAATGCTAAAGCAATGTAGGAGTTCCCATTGCTCCATATGCTTGACAACTTTAATATCATCAGATTTTAAATTTCAGCCAATCTGGAGATAATGCAGGGGTATCTTGTTGTGGTTTTAACTTGGGATTCCTTGATAAGGCTGAGCACCTCTTGACATGTATACAGCCATTTGGTTATATTTTTTTGTGAAGTGCCTATTAAGTCTCTGCCCATTTTTCGATAGGGCTTTGTCTTATTAATTTGTCGGAATTCTTAAAATATTCTGGTATGTCTTTGTTGGTTTAGGTAGCTTGACTTTTTCACTTTCAGTAGTGCCTTTTGATGAAGTTATTAATATTAGTAAACATTATCACCTTTTTCTTCTTCATAATTAGTGCTTTTTCTGTTTAACAATTACTTCTCTATCCTAAGGTCATGAAGATGCTACAATATATTGTAAAAATGGTATTATTATTATTTGGTATTTTATATGTAAGTCTATAATTTAGATGGAATTGATTTTTATATAAATTGTTAAGAAATAATCCACTTCCACTTTATTTTTCCATATGGCTCTCCAGTTGAGCCAGGATCATTTATTGAAAAGACCTTAATTTCCCCGCCACTCTGCAGTGTCAATTTCGTCATAAGTGAAATGTACATACATGCACAGGTCTGTTTCTGGACTCTTTATTCTGTTCCATTGGTCTATTTCTAACACTAATGCCACTTTGTCTCGATTAATCTAGTTTTATAAAAAGCCTTAATAGCTGACAGAGCAAGTACTCCCAATTTATGTTTCTTCAAAGGTTTTTGGCTATCCTAATAGATACAAATATATAGATAGCTAGAGAGACAGAGAGACAGAAAGACAGACAGACAGACAGACAGACAGGGTCTTGCTCTGTCACCCAGGCTAGAGTACAGGGGTGTGATCACAGCTCACTGTCATCTAGAATTCCTGGCTCCAGTGATCCTCCTGCTTCAGTCTCCTGAGTAGCTGGGACTACAGGCATGTGCCACCACACCCAGCTAGCTAATTTTCAAATTTTTTGTACAGATGGCGTCTCATCATGCTGCCCAGGCTTCATATGATTTTTTACACTGGAATTGCACTGAATCTATAAAGGAAATCAGGGGAAAAGTTAACACCATACAAACCAGTTTTCCAACTCCAGAAACATGTTATTTATCTATTTTCGATTATTCTTAAGATTTCTTCTAATAAAGCTTTATAGTTTACTTTTAAACTCTTTTACACATCTTTTAAAAGATTTACTCCTAGGTTATGGACATTTTGTTACTGTAAATAATATGTTTAAAAATTCCCTTTCAGCTTATTGTTGATCTATAGAAATGCAATCAGGTTTTGTTTATGGATTTTGTTATCTACCAACTTGCTAAACTCAATGCCTGTAAAGTTTTTACTAGAATTTCCAAACAATCACATCACTTGTAACTTTTCTAATTTTCCAATCCTTATGTATTTTCTTGCCTTACTGTATTGATTGAGACCTCTAATACAATGTGGAACAGCAAGGATAATAATGGACATCCTAGCCTTGGTCCTCATCTAAAAGGGAAAGCTTTTCACCATTACGTATATTTGTTGAGGGGTTTTTGTAGATACCACTAATCAGAGTAAAGAAGTCCTTTTCTATTCTTGTTTTGCTAAGAGTTCTTATGAATAGTTGTTAAATTTTATCAAATGTCATTTTTGCTCAATCGAGATGATTTAAAAAATTTTCTCCTTTAGCTCATTAATGGTGAACTATTCAAACTAATATTAAATCTACTTTGCATTTGTGTTATAAACCTAACTTTAGTCATAATGTATTATTCCATTCGCTAATATTTTGTTTAGGATTTCTGCAACTATATATTAATGAGTAATACTCCGTGTAATTGTCCTTTTATGATGTGTCATGGTCAGGTGATATAGAAGTAGCTGATGTGTGTAGTCTCTTTTACTGAACAAATTTTGTAATTTGAAAATGTATCTTCCTTATTTTTTAATTTTTTTTAAACAGGGTTTCATTTATCACCCAAGCTGAAGTGCAGTCTTGGCTCACACTGTAGCCTTGACCTCCTGGGCTCCAGTGATCCACCCACCTCAGCCTCCTGAGTAGCTGGGACTACAGGCGTGAGCCACCACACCCTTGTATAATTCTCTACCCTCAGGGCCTGGAATCTGTAATATGATGGGATAACCACTCCATTGATTAGGTTATATTATACGGCCAGGGTAATGGTATAGTCACTATCATAATTACAGAGAGGGGCATTGCTATAAAGATACCTTAAAATGTGGAAGAAGCTTTGGAATTGGGTAACTAGTAGGAGCTGGAAGAGTGTGGAGAGTTCAGAAGAAGACTGGAAGATTAGGAAAAATTTGGAACTCCCTAGAGACTGGTTAAAGGGTTGTAACCAAAATACTGATAGTGATATAAATACTGAAGTACAGGCTGAAGAAGTCTCAGATGGAGATGAGGAACTTACTGGGTACTGAAGCAAAGGTCACTTTTGTTATGCATTAGCAAAGAACCTGGTGACTTCTGCTCCTGCCCTAGGGATCTGTGGAACTTTGAACTTGAGCATGATGATGTAGTCTAGCAGAAGAAATTTCTAAGCATCAAAACAATCAAGACGTGGCCTGGTTGCTTCTACAACCTACGCTCATATGCGTGAGCAAAGACATGATGTAAAACTGGAACCTATATTTAAAGAGGAAACAGAGAGTAAAACCTTGAAAATTTGCAGCCTGGACATGTGGCAGAAGAGAAAAGCCCATTTTCAGGGGAGGAATTCAAACAGGTTGCAGAAATTTACATAAGTAAAAAGAAGCCAAATACTCATAGCCAAGACACTAGGGAAGAGGCCTTGAAGGGATTTCTGAGACCTTGATAGCAGCCCCTCCCATCGCTGTAAGTCTAAGAGGAAAGAATGGTTCTGTGGGCAAGGTCCAGGGCCTGCTACCCACTGCAGCATCAGGACACTGCTCTCTACAAACCCAGCTGTTTAACTCCATCCATGACTCAAAGGGACCCAGGTACAACTCAGGCCGCTGCTTCAGAGAGTGCAAGCCGAGAGCCTTAACAATGTGGTGTTAAGCCTGTGGGTACACAGAGTGTAAGAGCTAAGGGTTGGGAGCCTCCACCTAGATTTCAGAGAACGTATGGAAAAGCCTGGATGTCCAGGCAGAAAGAAGCCTAATGCAGGGGCAGAGCCCTCATGGAGAACCTCTCCTAAGGCAGTGCAGAGGACAAATGTGGGGTTGGAGCCCTCACATAAAATTCCCACTGGGGCACTGCCTAGTAGAGCTATGAGAAGACGGCCACCATCCTCCAGACTCTGGAATGGTGGAGCCACCAACAGCTTGCACCCTGCACCTGGAAAAACCACAAGGACTCAACAACAGCCCATAAGAACAGCGCAGGGGCTGATCCCTGCAAGGCCACAGGAGCAGACTGCCCAAGGCCTTGGGAGCCCACCTCACACATCAGTGTGTCCAAGATGTAGGAAATGGAATCAAAGGAGACTATTTTGGAGCTTTAAGATTTAATTCTTCTCCTGTTTGCCCCGAGAGCACTTGCTGGCAGAGTCTGCAGTTTCAGCATTTACTCCAAGATAACTTTGCCATGAAACATCTCATTTTTATTATTAATTTTGAATCGCTCCAGTATATCAACTTTGAAAACAAAAGACATCATTCTATTTATAATACTCTGTTTTTAGTAGTGGTATTTCCACTTAGAAAATACAGTAATTCTCGATTGCTAAAAATGTCCAATCCTAGAAAATGCAGCATTTTTATGTGGGATGTTAACATCACTCTGGAATAGTTGTTGGCCAAAGATTCATTTGATGAATGCAATTTTTCTGAAATAGACAATTCTGATGATTCAGATGATTCTGATGTTAGTTCTACTTAGACATAACTCCACGAACAGTTTTTATATTTTGTTTTCACATTGAAAATCAGTCAGATTTGCTTCAGCATCAAGAGCATGTTTATGTAAAATTAAAGGAGCGCTGGTAGCGATCTGCACTTTTTGTTTTCTAAATGCGAAAAGGGTTAATGGCTGGGTTTCAGACTTGTAGAGTTTCAGACTGTAGCCCTTTCTTTTGGCCAATTTCTTCCTTTTGGAATGGGACAATTTATCCAATGCGTATACTTTCATTGTATCTTGGAAGTAACTAACTTGTGTTTGATTTTACAGGTTCATAGGCAAAAGGGACTAGACTTGTCTAAGATGAGACTTTGGGCTTTGGACTTTTGAGTTAATACTGGAATGAGCTAAGACTTTGAAGATTGTTGGGAAGGCATGACTGTATTTTGAAATGTGAGAAGAACATGTGATTTGGGAAGGGCTAGGGGTGGAATGATATGGTTTGGATCTGTGTCCCTGCCCAAACCTCATGTTGAATTATAATCCCCAGGAGGATGCGGTGGCTCATGCCTGTAATCCTAGCACTTTGGGAGGCCAAGACGGGCAGATCATGAGGTCAGGAGATCGACACCATCCTGGGTAACACAGTGGAACCCCATCTCTACTAAAAATACAAAAAATTAGCCAGGTGTGGTGGCATGCACCTGTAGTCCCAGCTACTTAGGAGGCTGAGGCAGGAGAATTGCTTAAACCCAGGAGGCGAAGGTTGCAGTGAACCAAGATCACACCATTGCACTCCAGCCTGGTGACAGAACAAGACTCCATCTCAAAAAAAAAAAAAATTCTCGATGTGGGAGGTGAAGCCTGGTTGTAGGTGACTGGATCATGAGGGGAAGTTTCTCATGGTTTAACACCATGCCCCCTTGGTCCTGTCACCAGGATAGTGAGTTCTCATGAGATCCAGTTGTTTAAAAGTGTGTAGCACCTTCCTCCCCCAAGTCTTGCTCCTGCCTACATGTAAGAAGCCTGATCTCATTTTGCCTTCTGCCATGAGTTAAAGCTCCCCGAGGCTTCCCCAGAAGCAGATGCTGCCATGCTTCCTGCATAGCCTGCAGAACCGTGAGCCAATTAAATATCTTTTCTTTATAAATTACCCAGTCTCAGGTATTTCTTTTTAGCAATATGAGAATGAACTAATAAAGCCAACCAGAGTAAGATTCTCTCACTGGCTTTGAAGAATTAAGCTGCCATGTAGTTAAAGGGCCATGGGAATGGGACATAACAGTGGCCTCTAGAAGCTGGGAGTGACTCCTTGCCAACAGCAAGCCAAAAAACAGGGATCTCAGTCCTACCACTGCAAGGAACCGAATTCTGCTGACAACCTGAATGTTTGAAAGAGGACTCTGAGCTCCAGATGAGAATGCGGTCTGGCTGATATGTCTGTTCTGGCCTTGTAATACTCGGAGCAGAAAACCAGCTACACTCTGCCTAGACTTCTGTGTATAGAAACTGAAATAGGCTGGGAGCAGTGGCTCACACCTGAAATCTCAGCACTTTGGGAGGCCAAGGAGGGTGGATTGCCTGAACTCAGGAGTTTGAGACCAAGATAAGCAACATGGTGAAACCCTGTCTCTACAAAAAAAAAAAATATATATATATATACAAAATTGTTAGCCAGGTGTGGTGACACACAGTTGTAGTCCCAGCTGCTCAGGTGGCTGAGATGGGAGGACTGCTTGAGCCCAGGAGGCTGAGGTTGCAGTGAGCTGTGATCATGACACTGCACTCCAGCCTGGGTAACAAAATGAGACCCTGTCTCAGCAGAGAGGAGGAGCGGGGGTAGCGAGCACGCGAAGACAGGGAAAATGAATGTTGTTTTAACTTGCTAAGTTTGAGGTAACTTTTTACATAGCAACAAATAAATAATATGCTAACATTGAAACATCAAGTTTGAGTAAAACAGGTGATATGAAAGAACTAGTGAAGAAGATTGCTATAAAGGAATCCAGAAGTAAAACTAAACACACGTGTTTTAATGGTTCAGAACAGGAAGAACAGCATGGGTGGCAGAGCTTAATCTGAAAAGGTAAGAAGGGCATGTCCAAGAGTATGTCATGTTTGCAGTTTTGTAAAGATAAAGGATATTAACATTTATTAGGCATCTTCCATTTGTTGCATTGGATATTTTCACATTTCACAGTGATGAAAAAGCTGTTATTTTTCTTCCAATATAACAAGGAATCACACATCCTTTCTAAGTCCAGATACATATTTTTAAAGCAAAATTATATTAAAGCCAAAAATATAGAAAATTCTTACTGAATTTGTATCATCAACTCTTTAGTAACTAAATATAAAAGTTAATGTCTTGAGTACATATATCTTTTTATATATATTACTACTATAAAATATTTTCAATGAAGGTATGACTAGAAGATTAGTGTTTTTATACAGTAAGCTCAGAGCTTTAGAAAGTCTTCTAATTCTATTATTTACATAATAAAATTTTATTTTGAGGATACATATACAAATCTGGTTTCCCAAATGCTTTCCTCATCTAACCTATTCAGTGACCCCAAATGTAAAATCCTTGATGGCACACACAGACTGGAGAACTTTCTCTTTTTTTGTAAGATGGAGCCTCGCTCTGTTGCCAGACTGGAGTGCAGTGATGCAATCTCGGCTCACTGCAACCTCTGCCTCGCGAGTTCAAGTGATTCCCTTGCCTCAGCCTCCTGAGTAGCTGGGACTACAGGAGGCTGAGGCAAGGGGTGCACCACCACACCCAGCTAATTTTTATTTTTTTAAGTAGAGATGGGGCTTCACCATGTTGGCCAGGATGGTCTCAATCTCCTAACCTCATGATCCACCCGCCTCGGCCTCCCAAAGTCCTGGGATTACAGGTGTCAGCCACTGTGCCTAGCCAAACTGGAAAACTCACAATATGAAAATAAACCTGGTATCCTGTTCACACAAAAAGGACTGTGTAAACAAAAGGACTTTTACAGAACATCACTTCCATCAATATGGAAGTTGCCTAGAGTTTTTTGTCTTTGTTTTGTTTGTTTGCAAAACAGAGAGCTTATAGTAGGAATATTTTTCTTGAACTTTTTACTGAAGCATAACATACATGAAGAAAACTGTATGTGTTGGGTATGGTAGCTCATGCCTGCAATACTAGCTCTTTGGGAGGCCAAGCTGGGAGGATTGCTTGAGGCTAGGAATTTAAGACTAGTTTGGGTAAGATAGCAAGACCCCATCTCTATAAAAAAATAATTTTAAACATTAGCCAGGCATAGTCGTGTGCACCTATAGTCCCAGCTACTCAGAAGGCTGAGAGGCGGGAGGATTATTTGAGTCAAGGAGTTTGAGGTTACAGTCAGCTACAATCAGTTGCGCCACTGCACTCCAACCTGGATGACAGAGTAAGACGCTGTCTCAAGAGAAAAAGAAAAAGAAAGAAAGAAAAAAGAAAAGTGTACAAATAACATATGCACAGGCCAATAAGTTTTCACAAATGGAATTCATCATAGTACCCAGCATCTGAATCAGAAAAAGACACCACCACAGAACATTATCAGCAGCCAGAGGCCTCTCTTATATATCCTTTGCAGTCATTACCCCCATAAGGATAATCACTATCACGACTTTCATCATTCTAGATCAGTCTGAACTCTATATAAACAGAATCACTCAGTAAGTATTCTTTTGAGAATTTTCATGCTCAAATACATTTGTGAGGTTCATGCATTCATCACATGAAGCAGTGGTTTGTTCTTTTTCATTGCTGTATAGAATTCCATTTTATAAGCAAACCACAACTTATTCATTCTACTGCTGATGAGCATTTAGGAATTTTCCAATTTTTAGCTGTTAAATATAGTGCTGTTATAAGCATTTTTGTACAGGTCTTCTGATGAACCTAGGTATACATTTCTGTTGGGTACATAAATAGGAGAGTAACTGCCAGGTCACTGAGCATTGTTCAGCTTTAGGAAATACTGCCAACTAGTTCTTCAAAGTAATTGTACAGGTCAATATGGTATGAAAATTATTTTTGTTCCAGATACTTATCAACATTTGGTATTTTCTTTTTTTCTCATTTTAGACATTTTGATGATTGTGTGATCCTATTTTGGTTTAAATTTGCATTTCCCTGATGACTAACAATAGCTGTGTACCTTGTCATATACTAAATGGTCATCTGGATTGCCTCTTTTGTAAAATGAGCATTCCAGTCTTGCTTTTTTCTCACTGATGCGTAGGAGTCTGTTATATATTATGATCAAATGTTAAAATTTAAAAATTTCTTTTTTCAGACTATCAGAGAAAATGTAACATAAGCAACATCTGAACTAAATCTGAAAAGCCTTAAAACAGTTTCTGTTCTCCCATAACACAGGTTTGATGGGGGAAAGAGAAACAAAAAGTCTACCTTTAAATATTTAATTCAGGAGCAAAGTAAAATGAAAATAGGTTTATAATTCTGACACTGGGAGAAACCCACTGGGAAGCTGTCATAAATCACAGCACTTTACAGCAATAGTCACACCCTTCAAGCTCACTATTTCTTGAAAATTAAAATTTCATTGTCAAAAACATTTTGCAGTTTGTTCTGCAAAGATAGATTATGAGAAAAATAGGTAAATAATTGATTGGATATTCCTTTTAAAAAAGACCAGCTGAGGCCGGGTTAGGTGGTTTCCGCCTATAATCCCAGCACTTTGGGAGGCCGATGCAGGTGGATCACAAGGTCAGGAGTTCGAGACCAGCCTGCCCAACGTGGTGAAACCCCATCCCTACTAAAAAAAGAAAATAGAAAAATTAACCAGGCATGGTGGCAGGCACCTGTAATCCCAGCTATTCAGGAGGCTGAGGCAGGAGAATCGCTTGAACCGGGAGGCAGAGGTTGCAGTGAGCAGAGATCAAGCCACTGCACTCCAGCCTGGGTGACAAGTGAGACTCTGTCTCAAAAAAATAATAAATATTAAAAAATAAATAAATAAATAAAGACCAGCTGAAAGCCTGACTTCTGGTTTTAAATACCCTTCCATTAAAAAAACTAAATGAAACCAAAATAAAGCAGTGTCATCAAGTGTTGACCTAAACAGATCTACTGAGGCACTGGGGACAAACAGCTATACCTCCACTAGACTTCTACCTTTTGTATTACAATAAATATCCTCTGCCTAGTACATTTTGATCTTGCATAAGTTAAAAAACGTTTCCAAGGAAGACTAGTTTTCATTCCTTGTAATGATAGCAGCTAACTCCCAGGGTTTCTTCTTTATACTACATTTTTTTTTTTAATTGCAACTTCAGGAAAAGTTCCTGCTTTATTATTCCAAATAATTTTTCCCATGTAAAATAAATGTCCAATAGTTCCTGGTATATGGGAAGATAATGTTTGTTAAAGTCACAATGAAGCCTTATTGACAGAAGCTTGGCTATATAAACAGCACAAGTTGAGAAAAGGTTTAATCTCCAAACCTATTAGACTGGATGAAGTAAGATCAGTAACGGCCACCTTGCAACACTACAGGAGGTCTCATTCCCATCGGAGGTCGAGGAGGCCCACCCTGGTAAGGGGGCACCATTGGCGGTCCCTGCCCATGTGGGGGGCATAGCACCAGGAAGGTATCCCGTCATGCCTTGATGATGACCACCATACTGACCATGAGGTGGCATTGGGGGTCTCATTCCTTGTTGCTGTGGGATGCCTGGCTGTGGTGGCATCATACCTCCAATTGGTCCAACTGGTGGATTACCGATGGGGGCCTGTCCTGGCCGAGGAAGATTATGTTGATATTTAGGTAACTGTGCCCTTCT
>CAUYLG010047916.1:0-18678 GCA_963573385.1 Cacajao melanocephalus | reverse complement strand
TAAAAAAGAAAAGAGAGAAGAATCAAATAGATGCAATAACAAACAATGTTTCCAACTCAAATCTGCACTGCCCTTCCAGGAGCAGCTGCAAACAGCTTGCCTTGGCATATACATTCAGTGTCTGCAAAAAACTAAACATGGCTAAAAACTTGGGGTCCCATGGCTAACGCCTGGAACACAACACACCAAGCTTTAAATAAAGAAAGCTGCAAAACCCATGGTGTGCCTGACCCCTAATTGGCCCATGCTGTTTATCGTAGGTGGGGCTGACTAGTGGGGGAACATAAAGTACTCCTGGCCCAGGTGCCGCAGTGCACAAAGCAACATGGGGTAACACCACTGTGGAATGGGCAATGTTATGGCCTGTGCAAACATAACACATATCACCATATCTTTGGGGTGGTGAAACAAGTGGCCCCACCAAGATTGGGCCACAGTAAACTTTGCGCCCTCTGGGAGTGTATGTGTTTGCAAAAACACGGGATAGCTAGCCTTACCTACCAGCAAACTGAACTAAATGTTGTACCTGGGGGTGGCCTTATGTATCTGCTACTGTTCTCCCCATATTGCCCAAATACCCGCATAACTGGAAAGCACTATGCTCTTGGTTTTTGCAAAAACAACAAGCCCTTGGTGGTTCTACTCCTTGTCATTAATTGTCCCTAAAGCAGGTGTCATAATGGTAAAAGCACAAGTTACTGCTCTTGCAAAGCACACAGTTTGGGCTCTAAATTACACACAAGTGGTCTTTCTCTGGCTAACAAATAAAATTAATCAAATCAAAAGGTGGTGTTACCTTTTAGTACCAAATGGGCTTAAACATAGTAACTGCTGCCCAAGAAGGCACCTGTGCCCTTTAAAAAACACAATGTTGTACTTTTATACCTAACAATCAGCAAAACACAACAGCATCCCCGCAAGGGGTCCCATGAAAAATTAAGGTGGTTAAAGCCTAACTAACAACCCCCTGCAAAAATGGTAAAGTCCTTGAACTCTGGCCTATGCTGGGCCCTAATAGTCACAAGTAGCATAGCTAAGATCCTAGGAGTAAGCTGTTGCTCTCTGTATTGTTGTTGTAGGTTATAAATTCAGGGCTCTGCCTATGAGCATGTGACACTACCCCAAAAATGCCCTTGGCCTAAGTGATAGAGTGTAAGGGAGATGGCTGTGCTTTAGTCAGGAGTAGGCTGAGGTGGCCTTCTGGTGAAGAATAACTCAGTGGGTTTGGAGTGCAGGTGCACAATTCCACACATTATGAAACCACACACAATTCTGCACATTATGTAAGGTGCATTAGGTAACCACTCACATAAGCTCGTGCTTATCTTGGAACCAATATTGTTTGTAAAACATATAGCTAATGCTATATATACAGCTCATGCCCTGCCAAAAATAAATCCATGTTGCAACTGCCTACAATTCCTCAAGTATTTTTCCAGCTACCTGCCACCTACCCACCAACTCCCCTCAAACCTCAGCTTGGGCTAAAACCTAACAACGTACAAAATATGCTTTTCAATAATGGAAGTCATGCCCCTAATTAAGAACAAATGGAGGCAATATATTCCTGTATTAAAATTCAACACAATTGATAGTTTGATCATACATATAAATAAAAACAAAAGCAAAAATTATAGACAAGTTTTTCATAAAAGAAGCTAAAATTTCTTGGTTTGATATTTTAGTTCATCACAACTGCATGCCAAGACCCATGTACTCTAATTTTTGTCAAAAAAAAAATTAAACCCAACATGGGATGATAATGAGAAGCATTAAATAGTAATATTAGTAAATATTTCAATGCTTAGAAATGTTTGAAAAATATACCCCCAGGAATATATTATGCTCTTCAAATGATATTTTAAAAATAATTTCATAAAATGTATTTTCTTTTAAAAATGAGTTATAATTTTATATTTGCAGAAGTTTTGACACTGATGGCTCTAAAAAACCTAATACCCTTGAGACTGGTGTAACTAATTAATAAAATGCTCTTTGCAAACAAAATAAATTCAGAAGAATTCATGCCACAATTATAACATTGAGATAAACATTTGCATCAGAGCAATCTGATTTCAGATGTTGCATCAAATAACAAGCTGAACACTTCACACTGTATTTATAGACCTTCTAAGAGACTAAATTATGCATAATTTATTGTAACTTTGAGATTGCCACTCATTATGTAGTGTTAGCAGCAAATAGTTACTGTGGGACACATATAAGCATCAAAATAAAATTAGACAAGTTGGGAGACTGTGTCTTTTAAGACCAAGAACCTCATCAGATCTTTTAGTATTTTCTACCATTCAAGAATTAAAGCACTATCCTTTAAGTTATCACATAATGGCAATAAAAATATTCTTATGATAATTCCTTCTACAGTTTTTCACTGCAAAGATTGTTGTTTCTCCAGGTGAACTTAACAAATACTTCAGCAAGTTTGAAAGCATGAGGCTTTTTCTTGTTTTTCTCTCTTCCATTTTTTGGGTCTGCTTTCTCCAGATGCCCATTACGGACTTTAGCTGAAAACAGCAATGCAGTTCCTGGTTGTATTATGAGCACGTGGATGGTATTGGATCCTTTGAGCCACACCACCAATAGCAGGCCAGTTCATTGGCCTGGGTCATTCTTTTCAGCTGAAGCAAATGTGGGAACAAGGCCTCTCTGATAGCCCTAGGCTATCCACATCCAGGAATCTCATTGGGGATGAAGAAACAGAGAGAGAGAGAGAGAGAGAGAGAGAGAGAGAGAGAGAGAGAGAGAGCATGAGATTAGGGGTGTGCAAATTGCCTGATATTAATGTGATTCTCCTTGCTTATGAAGGCATGGGTCAGGTGAGTTGGCTCACACATGTTAATCCCAGCACTTTGGGAGGCCAAGTTGGGCAGATCACCTGAGGTCAGGAGTTTGAGATCAGCCTGGCGAAACAACATGGTGAAACCCCGTCTCTACTAAAAATACAAAAATTAGCCGGGCGTGGTGACACATGCCTGTATGCCCAGCTACTGGGGAAGCTGAGGAGGGAGAATCACTTGAACCTGGGAGGCAGTGAGCTGAGATTGTGCCACTGCACTGCAGCTTGGGTGACAGAGAGAGAGAGAAAAAAAAGAAGGCATGGTAGCTGTTTCTTAGAGCCCTCCTTGTTCAATTCAGACTTTGGCGCCAGGGATGCAGAGACAAACAAAAGGTAGAGAAAACTTGAAGTTTTAAATATATGGGATAGATGTGAGGTGGAGAATGGGGTTTCAGGAAAAAGACTTTCGAGTGGAGGCACCAGAAATGCAATTTCTAAAATCCCAAAGAAAACAGGAATGTTTCAAGTAGTCTTTAAATAAGGCAATGTGCATAAGCGTTGGAGTCCCCACCTGCTCCCCCATCCCCTCAGATTTGGAATTCTAGGGTCACAGTTAACCTCCTTACATGCTCTACCTTCCAAGTAAAATTTACCTTCACAGGTGGAACACTGGTGACAGCTGGCATAGATTGGTGAGCACCCCGCTGAAGCTGAAACCAAGATTTTTTTCTTTTTTTCTCTTTGATTTTTTTTTTTCTTTTTGTTATAGGTAATGGGTGGTAAGAATCATGTGGGTCTGGATATTGGTATTTCCTGATTCAATTACATTGGGAAATCATATTTAACAAGTAATCAATGCTCACATTGTAAAGTGCTGAAGTAGTGATCACATTTAATTTGTATTTTATAATTTTTTGTGTGAGGCTTGTATTCATTCTTATGCCTCATGCTGAATCTCTGGCATTTAGGACAAGTGAACACATGAAAACACGTAGAAACTCAATTTTGTAATTGCTGACGGCTTTCCTCCGATGGAACACTGGAAAAGGCCGGTTGTTAGCATTGTAGCCTGTTATGGTGATAGCCACTGTTTCCCAGACATGGGACATTATTCTGCTCACTATTAGGAGTTTTATGGTAAGAAAGTTCTTGGTCAAACAAATTTGAGAAAAGCTGTCTTGAGCAGATTTACTCATCTTTCTCTTCTTGTGAGGTTTCTCAGTTTTTAATCTGTGAATGTTCATATTTAAACCCCAAGAGGGACCTATGCAGTGCAGTACTTTCCTGATGTTTTTTTGGTTATGGAATACTTTAATGTTGCATACTGATGGAATTTAGGATACGCTACCCCAACATATGACACTTTGGCATTTGAGAACATAGCACAAGCAGAAAGGCCATTTTCACCTTCCACTTGTCCTTCTCCTGTGAAGCAGATCATAAAGCTTTCATTCCAGAGGTACCCGTCCCTGTATCTGGAGAAAAGGAACATCCTTAGCCTTGAAAACACAGAGACACTGAGAAGAATCTGAACAAGCAGGACTTGCTAAGTTTATTATCATTCGATTTTACCATCTTTGTCCAATCATACTTCTACATAATTGTGTACTCTTCATCAAACCTAACCATGAAAGCATGCAAGTTTTCTGTTTCTTTGGGTCTTTATTTTTGAAGGCTCCCTATGTCACATAAATTTAAATTTGTAAACTTTTCTCTTATTAATCTTTGTTTTGTTACAGGGGCCTCAGCCATGAGCTTTGCAATGGGTGAGGACAGGATACTACTTTTTTTCACAATACCAGTTAACATCTTTCAGATAGTTTATTGGAAAGCAGTCTGCAGACTATCAAGCTATGAAAAGAGCCTTGGCCACTGATTCCTGATTAGTTCAATGTAGCTTAATTTCCCACATAAATATAATTATCTGACCCAAGCATGGATATAAAAACAAAATGACATTTTTAAACAGTTGAAAAATATTCTGGAATTCAGTAGAATTACAATCAGTCACCACTAGATGGACCTTTGGACAAAAGCATCAAAGTAAAAAGGTATATTTACCTGGCTTTGGGCCCTGTGTGTGTATTCCTTGGGCATTTTGTTATGTACGGGGGCTAGGGAGGATAAGGGTAGGTTGGAGGTTGGTTGGAGGAAAGGGAAAGGAAGGAAAGGTAAGGCAACGGTAGGACAAGATACAGGCATTCAGAAATCTTGCATCCCGGCCAGATACATTTTTAGTTCCACCTTTGACACATCTTATTGAATCAAAAATATCTAGGTTGAAATCAAAGCTGTACTAGCTATGAAAAAGGTGACTACGTGAATGTTGCCTAACTCCTCAACTTCAGGTTCCTCATGTATAAAATCAGGGGAATAGAACTCATTGGATTATTGTAAGATTTATGACCTATCTGGCACATATAAAGCACATATAAAGTATTTGTTGGACAAATATACTTAATTTTGTGCCTAACATATAGTCTTCAACAAATGGAAACTTTTATGATGACTGCTATCATTATAGGGCCTGAAACCCAAATATAAATATAAGTGCAGACAAAAAGCACCTCAGTGTTGAGAAAAATACACGGTACTCACCAAACCTAAATGTTACGCATGTTATGGCTATTTTTTTGATGAGATCATGTGTATGGATCTATAGATTATTATAGCATTAGTTAAATGCTTGAAATATTTTATAAAGAAATACTGAGCGCCCAGAGAGGGGAGAAGTGAAGAACCATGTAACCAGGGCAGTATATTGTGCTGGGGGAATGGAGCAGCCTAAATAAACAATAAATTCTCTGCCCATATCAAACTATCCTATACATCAATGTCAGTGGAATCTTTCTGAAACTCAATGTCAGTTTGCTGTTCAAAACCTGTTAACAGAGCAATGATCCTCATTGAGAATCTGATAACAATTGTGGACATTCTTTCTAGAGAAATTCATATATGCTCTTGTAAAGTTAATTTTCTCTATTTCAAGAAATTATTGGACACACCAAAGCCCATTTTAAACCATGTATGTTCCATTGACGCTACCATTAGACTTCTGAGGTTCATCCTGATAGTATATAGTCCAGCATTTTTATCTTGACATTTAAGACCCTCTACAAAACCTCTATATCATATCTACAATAGCTATAATGACTTTACTTTCTACCCCATTCTCACCCCTCTTGACCAAACACAGACCCATTTTTGCAGAACACAACTTACCCATTGTCTTCCAAAAATTTCAGAATTGGATGTATATATCTTGTCTCTCAATCTTGTTTGCAACTTTTCCTTTTGTCTGCAATGCCTTTCTTGGTCTTAACTGGTTATGCAATTTCTTCCATCTCTTTAACAAAGGCCATTTCAGTCCCATATACTCTGCCAAATCTTTTTCAATCAATGATGACCATCAAAAGTCATGATCTATTGGTGATAAACTGGTGTGGGGAAGAGGGGGGAGGAAACTTAGCAAGGCCTGCTTGTTCAGATTCTTTTTAGCATCTTTGTGTAACATTTCTTCCCTTCAGGACACCTGTCACATGAATGAAGGTCTTCAAGAGAGAAGGTCGGCGAGACTTTTCTGCTTCTGCGGTTTTCTCAATATCCTTCAGCTTAAAATACTCAGTACTCCAAGATGCTGTTTTAGAGTACTGTGTTCTGAGCCTTGACATTGCCTTTATCACCCATTTGAGAATTCATGTGTGTTATTTTTAATTTATCCTTTCATACATATATGTCAAGTCTCCCTAACTCAATTGTAAGCCCTACCATGGTAAGAACTGTGTTTTATGCATTTTGCCTCAGAGATAAAATATTGCAGAGAGTAATGCCATGTTTCTTCAGACTGTAGTAAAATCTTTAAGAAAACAAACACAATGTAGCTTAATTTCCCACATAAATACAATTATCTGACCCAAGCATGGATGTAAAAACAAAACGACATTTTTAAACAGTTGAAAAATATTCTGGAATTCAGTAGAATTACAATCAGTCACCACTAGATGGAGGAAGTGATTTTCTTAGTTGGAGTGAATTTGAAGCTTTTCAATTTGAAGAATCACAAATGCTTGCTTAGGCCTCAGATGGTTATTGTTGGCAATTTATCAGATTATCAATATCTTCAAGAAGATTTTCTTGAAGATTTTCTTTATAGTTTTATATAAACTATTCTCTATCTTCCTTTTTCAAATCCCACTCCTCAAAAGGCAAAACAAAAATAAAGCAACAGATGTAACTAGTATGAAATAAAACATATTAAACAAGTGATTTTAAATATACCTTGAGACTCGGGGTGAAATTTCATATGATTTCATCACACATTAGCATAATTAATGCCTTTTTATAATAAAATAAATACGATGTTTGTAGACCTTTATAGACTTCATTGTCTTTCTGAATATCATGCTGTTTGACTGTATTTATTGCTATTGTTACTTGTTTATAACATGCCTGCATCAAGTACAAAAACTTTTGCTTCAATTGACTTTTGTTTTGAAAAGCCCTGTTTTGTGTTCCTTCCAAAGGGTAAATTTGAAACTCAGAAAAAAATTAAATTTATATAACTGTGAAAATCACTTTTCACTAAGGGCAAAATTGATATCATTGCAATTGATTAGAAAGCGAAACCCTTCACCTTTCTTTCTTTCTTTTCTTTCTTTCTTTCTTTTTTTTTTTGGGTAAATGTTGATACTTTTCTATAACTGTAGCAGAAATGTTAGAATTATCATAAATGAGCTTTTGTGCATGCTGTTATTTCATCTTCTGTAAAAAAATTTCAATCATATTCTTAATGTTTCTGTTTCCAAGCCAACTGTTTAATGCTCAAGGCTTTATTTCAGACTGCAGTTCAGACTATTCATTTACGCTAACAGTAGAGCTTGAACAATACTGTAAATTAAAGAAAATGTAATTTTGGGATTTGTCTTATAATTTACCATTTTCAAAAAGCACTCTCTGAAGAAATTAATAGCTTAAATATTACTGGAATAATGAGGATCAAGTTTGAGGAAAATATAGCTTGAAAGACTATTACTGAAAATGATGGAAATAGGCATTTTTGTATTGCTATCCAAGCAAATATAATACCATACCATTTATCTCTAATTATCCCTAAGAAAAAGAACAAGAAGCACTGAAAAAACAAAGAGTAAAGATTTAAATGGATCTGTTATTCTCCTGCTTTCCCTCACCTACTATTTCTGTTATTATAAATATTAACAAAAATCAGCAAATAGAACTAGAGAGTAAAAACAGAAGGCTGATATATTCTTTGGGTCAACAAAGAACTTCTATGCAGCACATCAAAAAATCTTGGGTCTATTATTCTGGGAAAATATCCTCGCGTATAATCCAAATGTTCATTTTCAAATCCATTCATGTTCAACGAAGTGTGTGATTTTTCTATTCAAGTTAAAGAAAGCCAGATTGAGAATTTATCTAAATTCAGTTAATTATATTTGGTCAAGCATTGTCCTTGGCACAAATATTCTCCAGATCTAAAATTTTTGGACTTTTAATCAGCTATAGCTACAGGGGTCACTGGCTGCAAAAATAGAAATTTTAATTACCTCAGCATACCATGCTATAACTAGACCTTTATATTTTGTGTTGTTTCTTCCTGTCCAAATAAATGGTTGGGTTTATGCAACAAATGTATCCTACAGAGGTAAAACAGGGACAAACAACATAGAACAGTTCAGTGAAATTAATTTGTATCTTAATGGAGCTTTGTGAAAGTTTAGAGCTTGATTTCTGAATGGTAAGTAGCTGCTGTCAGCCATTTGCATTGTATCTCTTATGGCACAGTCATCATTTGGGCTGGGTAGCTTCACCACCTCCCAATTAATTTTTTAAATTATACCACAAGAAATTGACACATTGTCTTGATGCATTTATATCTGTGATCTTGGAGCTTTGATGCCTCACTTATCACCACCCTCCCCAACTTGTGAGAAAGACTTCTCTCCTTTGTAAAGGCAGGGATGTGAGACAGAAAAGAAGCAGGCAGGATTTTTACACCTCCTTTTGTCAGTCTGGATGATTCACTAAGCTTGGTAGGCTGTATGCCCTGTATCAATACAATTACATAATCATTACCTGTAAGTTAAATTACTTCACACACCCACTGGCAAAAATGTAACAATAAAGCTATTTTTATGATTTTTCCCCTTCAAAGTAATTATATATAGTTGAGAAACTAAACTAAATTCAAACTAATGTAACTTCAAACATTACCTTTCTCCTTATAAAACTTTTTGCTCTTCTTACCTTGTTCTGTACTGAGTTTAAAAACAGAAAAAGAAAAAGAAAAACTAGTTATAGTGGAGAGATAAATTGTTCAGCTATGCAGCAGATACGTTCAGAAAAAAAAATAATGGAAACTGGTAGCATTTTCACACTGCCTAACAGGTAGTAGGTGCTCAAAAAGCATCCATTTAAATAATGTTAAATATATAAATTTCTTTCAAAGTGACTGAAAAAATACCGTTTCCAAAAGTGTACATAATCATTTTTTGACAATAAATGCAAGCATCACAAAAATTTCCATGTATTAAGGGAAATAAAGATTACTTTATGATATTATAATTAGCTAGTTTTGAAAATTAATGTCCCTAACTTCTGGGCATTTAAAAGATTTAGTAATAGAAGAGGAAGCCATGTAACCTCAAAGGGCATGGGTTTGAATCCAACACAGGTTGTCACAGAAAGTTGATACCATTTGACAACTGCTTTGTGAAATGAGCTGGTCTCAGTCCAGTGGACAGATGTCCATATCACAAACTGCTCTAATTGGCAGTCTTTGCAGAGGAGCCAAGAATTGAATGGGCCTGGAATCTGAACCCTCTTCTCACTCTCAGAGGGGCAGACAGAGGTACACTCATAAGGAAAGCTTAGAATTGCTGGTGGCAATCATATACATGTTTTATGGATAAACAGAGGACTTTGTGTTTCAAAGCTGTCAGTCTAATTTTTCAGTATATTGAAGTACTTTAAATAAGACCCTCTTAAGTGGATGAAAGTGTTTATTTTTGCTGTAAATTTATTATTGCAAGCTTGCATATTGTTAAAGAAAAAATAGAGCTAGACAGTAAAGTGGTAAGAACAGATTTTATTTGGGAATGATTGCAGTAGGAGAAAAGAGACCTCAGTATATAACTGGGCTCAATTTTGAACACAGCATGGACAAGTGGGGACTTAGAGTTGGGTAGGACTCACTGGATGGAGTATTACTAAGAGGAAGCATCAGAGGTTAAGTTGGGGGGATTCTGGCTAAACCAAGGTGACTTGAAGGCAGGCTACAGTGATCTGATATCACTTGGGGACAATTTGGGTATGAGGAATTTGCTCAGATATCCAGGTGATCAGATTGAAGGTAGAGATTCTCACTAAACTGACTTGGCAGCATTTTTGCTAAAAGGGGGTGATGCAAAGATGGACACAGAAATCCAAAGGTTGAGGCCTGGTAGAGGTGAGGATTCAAAGGAGTCTGATTCAAGTTTGATCAAGGAGACAGTCTTTGTCAATATCCTGCATTTCTCATATAAAATGTGTACTGTTGTTGGATTTAAAGACTATCACTAGTCAGCTAAAAATATCACACATGCCATGAAAACTGGCAAGTAAAATTCGGTAAATACTTGAACTTAGAATATTTTGCCTGTGGCTCAAAATGAGCCCAATCTGCTATAGCTTGTGTGCCACATTGAAGCAGACATTCCGAAAACTTGAGAAATCAGAGGGACTGAATTGCTGGACATATCCTTTTTAGACTTAATGACATAGAAATAGGCTTGATAAGGGATAGTGGATAGTGACAAATAATGGTCTACCTGATATGATTTTAGCAGCTATGCAAATACCTACTGTCCCCATAAGCTTGAAATTCTAGGCCTGAAGTATTATTGTTTAACTTTGGTTTTGATTCTTGGGAGAGGTTGTTTTCTAAACCATGATTCATAGAACACTACTCGTTCTATAGGTGTTCTGCTAAAAACAAAAACAAAACCCCCAAATCACTAAAAAACAAAAAAACAGATATTAGAAAGGTACACATGTGTGTTTGGGGTGGGGATTCCATAGTTATATAAATTTGGGAAATATTTGGTTAAGTAGTGTTAAGTAGATTTATTTACACAGAATTTGAAGAGCCTTTAAAGTACAAACCTGTCTGTTGACTCTCAAAGAAGGGAGAATATGCAGCATTTTATATAACAGATATTAACACTGCAGGAAACTAGTGTTCCCAGGAACACAGATTGAGAAATGCTCTTCTTAGTCATGCAGAGTTTAGTGTTCACTAATTGCTAATTATTACCTGATAGTAGGATTTTCAAAGGAAAGAGGGGATGTAGGCAGAATCTGTTACCAGTAGTTATTGGAGCCTAATTGTTTTTCCACAGTTTTGCTGCCATCACAACACTGTTAAAAAATAAAACCTTCTTCAGAATGAAAAATAGTTTGCTCTTTGAGAAGTTGGTGGATTCTCAGTAGTGTGTTGCTCCTGGTAAACTCTTCTCAGTAAATCTTGGGGGCAGTACAATTTCTTGCTGCATTCAAATCCTTTGGTGCCCTTTCTCTTTAAGCCTGTTGTGTTCCTTTCCTGCTTGCTTGGGATTGTCATGGCAGGCCAGAGAGTAAAAAATATTTGGAGCTATACAACTGTACAAGAGAAAGGTAACCCCAAGGGTCAGTTAAAGTAAAAGTGAGTGCTGGGTCGTCTGACAGCACTGACTTACTAGTTTTCAAAGCTGAAACCAGGGAGTGGTTCTCAACCCTGGCTACACAAAATAATATTAAAAAAACAAAACGCAAATACTGGTGCCTGGGTCCTATGCTTACAGATTCAGATTTAATTGATTTGAGAGTAGGGAAAGCATTGAGATTTCTGAAGTCTCCCAGGGGGTTTTCCATGTAGCCAAGATTGAGGATAGATGCTTTTGTGTTGATAGTTATCACATGCCTTTAACCAGCTACAGATCTATTATTTAAAATTTGATCAGGAGATTCAAGAATGATCTCATTTGTGTTGGAGTCACTTGAAGAGCCTAACTACTGCATCCTTTGGCACCCATATGCCATGCTCTGCTCCCCACCAGATGCACAATTGTGGCAAATAATGTGAGTGTGAATAAAAGGAAAGCCTTTTGATAAGTGTCTCTGTGATTTTTGCCATTTTTAAAAGGCAAAATATCCTAAACATATTATTTGATATTCAAAAATATACCCTACACTGAAACAACCAGGAAATTACCCAATGTATCAGGGCAAACAAAAATTCTAATTTAGAAGCCAGTGCATTTTTATTTGCAAGGGTCCCTGAGAATTCATTGAGCTTAGGGTAAGGTGATCCATTTATATGGTCTGCAACCACTTCCAGGTATAGTTATATTTCTAGCCATTCTGGTGTAGGGATGGCTGTCAGGAATACTGTGCCGACTCACTCCATGTTAGAGTGTAAAGTTTCAGGGCCAGAGTCTTATCATTATGTCAAGGTGTCTTATGAAACTGCCACAGGTAATCTGTGGGTAGCGGAGGAGAAAAACACTTTAGAAATGCATTAAACCAGAGCTAGCCTGTGGAAAATTTTCCAATCATCATATGTGGAAAATTGTAGGATTTCATTCTCACTGACTCCCATTAAAGTAGAATTTCTATCCTGTCAGGCATATACTTCATAATAGAGCAGAGTTGATTATAAATGCGCTACTAATTTTTTACTTTATTGATAGGAATTGCGTGAGATAGGACTCATCTCATATTCCTGTTTGTCAGGCACAAACTTGTAGCACTGCTGTTATTCTTTCTACAGAGAATATTGCAAAATTATTGCCATAGGAAGGATTCAAACAATATCTAGCCAAAAACATGGGAAACAATAATAGTAGTGTATCAGACAGTTAATTCACAAAAATAATAATTAAGATATTTATAGCGTTTATCAGCTTTAAGAATTTTTCAATTCACTTTGTTTTGATTGTGCTTATTAAAAACAGGTATTTGCTTTTATACTTAAGTTTGTGCTATTTTAATTAAAGATAGCGCCTCCAGATTATATAAGATTTAGGTACCATAAAACCTATATCTAATCTTGATATACTGCTCATAAAATGAATTAAAGTAGTATTCTTTTGTATGATTTTTGTTACGTTGATCTAACATGCTTCAGGTAAAAGAACAGAAAATAATAATCCCCCTCTCTCTCTGTAAAGGGAAGCCTTGGTTGATGGGAGTCAACTTTAAAGAATTGTGATGGATCTTCAAAAAGGCATGGATTTGGGTGAAGAATAGGAACTAAAAATAAGAAAACACTAGAAATCAGAAAGACAAGAGAAAGACTAAAAGACTGACTGTGAAATTTGCAAAGGAAAAGAAAGATAAGGAACAAAAGTGGAAACAAAAATAAAAGAATTAATAGAAAACAGAAAAAAGAAAGACAAGAGAAGAAGAGAGGGTGGACAAAATACCAGGTGGCTTTATAATGGTTACTGATAACTGATATCCCTTTTGGCTCCTTACTGAAGTTGATTGACAGGTAGGAATATCTACCTTTTCTTTAGAAGTGATCCAGCAAAACTAAAGAGTATTGTGCTACCTGCTTGACCACTATGAATCCAAAGTAGGTGTTAAACATAGAAATTCAGGTAAAGAATGTGGTCCTCTAGATTTCTGAACACAGATCACTAAAATTATACAAGATTCCATGGGGTTTCGATAGAGTCATGTTTAAGTTATAATCTCTTGGAAAAATTTAGAGATTATCTCAGTCTTCATTCCATACAATAGTTATTCTTAAGAACAATATTCTGAAAAATAATGTATTCAAGTTTGCATGAACAGGTGCAAAGACTATAGGCTTGTTTCTATGTAAGATACCAATTTCATTTTGGAACAGTTCTACTTGTTAGAAAAATATTTTGCTTGTTGAACCTGAAATCCACTTTCCTGTAACTTCAAATCCTTGGACTTAGTATTGTTTTTTGTTTTTGTTTCTTCGTTTTGTTTTTTGAGACAGAGTTTCACCCTGTCACCCAGGCTGAAGTGTAGTGGTATGATCTCAGCTTATTGCAACCTCTGCCTCCTGGGTTCAAGAGATTCTCTTGCCTTGGTCTCCTGAGTAGCTGGGGCTACAGGCATGCACCATCATGCTTGGTTAATTTTTTTTTTTTTTTTTTTTTTTTTTTTTGTAGAGACAGGGTTTCACCACGTTGGCCAGGCTGGGTTTGAACTCCTGGCCTCAAGTGATCTGCCCACCTTGGCCTCCCAAAAACATCTCAACTGGGATTACAGGCATGAGCCACTGAGCCTGGCTGGACTCAGTATTGTTATTTGCAACAATACTGTTTTCATTAAACATCTTCAAGTATTTAAAGACCTCACCTACACTTGGTATGGCATGGTTTACCCTCATGATTTCCCATCTCTGGACATAATCTTGGTGATAGGGTTTGGCTGTGTCCCTACCCAAATCTCATCTTGAATTCCCACCTGTTGTGGGAGGGACCCAGTGGGAGGTAATTAAATCATGGGGGCAAGTCTTTCCTGTGCTGTTCTCATGTTAATGAAATAAATCTCACGAGATCTGATGATTTTAAAAAAGAAGAGTTCCCTTGCACATCTCTCTCTTTTTGCCTTCTCCCATCCATGTAAGATGTCACTTGCTCCTCCTTATCTTCTGCCATGATTGTGAGGCCTCCCCAGCCCTGTGGAACTGTAAGTCCCGTTAAACCTCTTTCTTTTGTAAATTGCCCAGTCTCGGGTAGCATGAAAACAAACTAATTCACTTGGATAGCTCTCTCTCAAAGCATTTCAGGCAGAGATGAACATGGTTCTTTGAGTAGAGACAGACTTACATAGGGACTATTTCACACTGTAATCCCATTCAGTAGGCTATGTTTGAATTAACTTTAGTCACTTTGGCACAGTGTTGGCCCAGAGTAAGCAAATCTAACAGAACCACCCAATTTCTACCTGCTTGGATTTTTAAATTTGAACTTCTAACAGGGTAGGTTTTTCCTTGAATGTTATACTTGAACAATTGCATTTTGAATTTTGAATCTAAGTGCGAGGGTTTAGATTTATTCTTACTAAATTTAAGCTTTTCAGTGTATGACTAACATTCTTACCTATTGGGATCTTTCTCAGTCTTGACCTTTAAATTCATTTATTAGTTATTTCTTCCAGGATTACCAATAACTCCTGTCCTGACTAGTTGGTAACAGTGTGGATGAGGAAATTTGGGCATAGCTCTAAAACAGTGTTCCAGTAGGATTTTCTGTGATGATGGAAATGCTACATCTATGCTGTATAACATGGTGACCATTAACGATGTGTAGCTATTGAGTATTGAAATGTGGCCAAAGGACAGGTTTAGGAACTTTCTTTTGAGAGGTTGACATTGTTACATTAAGTAGCACACTTACTTTTTTTATGGATACATAATAAATGTACATTTTTTGAGGTGCATGTGATAATTCATATAGTTTATATAATTGGGATATCTGTCAAAGCAACACATTTTTAATATGGTTTTCCAACTTTGAATTTCCCTATATCTGCTGCCACAAGGTTCAGTCTATCTATCTTATTCAAAAAGATAACATGAGATATTTTGTCAAATATCTTAGGGAAATATCTGATGCTGCTTTAACAGCAGCTAAAAGTAATATACTGGGTGTATGCTATCTGCATGGTGACATGCATGAATCTTACATACTGTTTAATGAAGAAAGTTACAGTTTTACATATGTGTGTGTGTGTACATGTGTGCATAATTATGTGCAAACAAAAATCCATTTGGAAGAACATAGACACAAAAGACATAATAGGTATTTTGGGGTTGAGGAGACTGGGAGAGGAGTATGGGGATGAGAGAAAAAATGAAACAACAGAAAACAAGTCACAAGTCTTAACCATTGATGATAAGATGCTAGGAATGAAGGAGTGTGGTTAATTCAGTCTTCTATGTCTGCAGCCAAAAAGAGATACATTCAGTTTACAGGACCTTTTTGATTTTTCCAAGCCAGTAAATTTATAGCTGGGGGTGGGGCGGGGTGAGAAAATTAAAAATCAGATTAATTTCACTTAATTCCTTATTCAGTCATTTCCTAGCAGCATAATTTCTCAAAGAACTCATACTGGCTCTTAGTAATCAGTGCACAGTTTGGGTTTTTTTTCCCCCTTGGTGTAGTTAATAAAAGGCAAGGAAAACCTTTTTTGAACATTATTTACTTAGCACCTGGCAAGCCAAAACAGTGTCTAGTTATCTATTTTGTCTCATATATATATAAAATCAGGGTCACAAATTCAAATTTGAAACTAATTGGTTGGGAAGTTGTATAAGGGCAGTGATTCCTGAGTTTCTTTTTATTTTGTTTTACGTTTTTAGTTGCTTTGGTCTTATTGCTTGGTCCTTTGTATATGGGAGCAGACTGCTTTAATATTTTTTATAATACTTGAAATAGGATAACAGTAAAAATTTTAGTATGCTGCTATGGTCTGAATGTTCATATTTCCTCCCTCTCTCCAAATCATATGTTGAAATCCTAACCGAAAGGTGATAGTATTAGGAAGTTGGGCCTTTGGAGGTGAATAAATCATGAGTGCTCTTCACCCATGAATGAGATTAGTGCTCTTATAAAGGAGACTCCAGAGAGCTGCCTTGCTCCTTCCACCTTGTGAGGATGAGTGAGAAGGCACCACTCATGAACTAGGAAATGGGCCCAACTCAGACACTTAATCTGCCAGCAACTTGATCTTGGACTTCCCACCCTCCAGAACTGCAGGAAATAAGTTTCTGTTGTGTATAAGCCACCCAGCCTCTGGTATTTTGTTATAGCAGCTGAAACAGACTAAGACATTAGCTGATGACATTAAATTCTTCCAGGTAATAGCACAAAAAGTACTGAAGAACTAATGAAGTGTTATGGCGTATATCCTTAAGTATTAGCAAAGACTATTGCTTAGTTAACAATTATTCAAACTAGCAACCTGTTGAATGCTATATTAAAAGTTGCACCTCAAGAAAGACATAGTGAAACAATTATAAATCTAGAGAATAGTAACTATAGAGACAGGGGAACTAATGTAAGATTTGAAAAAAAAAAAGCAAAACTATCCTATCTGAGAAAATGAATGCCTAGAGAAGATGGCAATAAACTTTGCAGAATACTAAGGAATATGAGTAAAATGAACCTCAATTTAATAAAGTACAGCCACTATAACTAGGCTACATAGACTGATGATTTTCTGGGGCTTTATTTATTTTTGAATTTCATCCTCTCTGTTTTTATACTACATGTTTCATCCTCTCTGTTTTTATAGTATACAAACCCCTTCTCACAGGATCTAATAGTTATTCATACTAAAATATTGGTGATCAAGTGTGTTACATAGGAATTACCACATTGGGTTGCATTTATGGTCCATTAGCTCAGCATTCTGTTTAAATGGGACTTCCAAGATATGGAAGAAAGTGCTTTTATACTAGATGTAGTAGGTTTGAAGCAGCTAGAAGCAGTCTTTATTTCAAAAAGTCTGCAAAGAAAAAGCTAAACCAAGGGAATCTAAAATGTTCTGTTCCTCAGGGGAAACAAAAATGAGACTTGTGAGTTAGTTCATTTATAGCTTAAGTGAGCAAATTCAATTTTCTATAACTAACATAGTCTTCAGATGAAGTGGACAAATACAATTTTCTATTGAAAATATGTTCATTATATAGTGATTAAAATATTTAACGTATTATAATAATTTAATTAATGAACCTGTAATTCGTGACCTGGTCAGGTCATTGGATCACTGATCTCCTCATCCTCTTTTTTTTTTTTCATTTTTATTGATCATAACCTGATTGTTCCAGTCACCCAAACTATAAACTTAGGAGTCCTCTTAAATTTCTTTCTTTAAAACATTTTTGGGGAGAGAGATCCAAGATGGCTGATTAACAACAGCTCAGGATTGTAGCTCCCAGTGAAAGCGCAGAGAGTGAGTGGACACCGCACTTTCAGACGAATTTTTATTGCCCACAGACCGGGAGATTCCCCGCGGAGGAGCCACACGGATCGCCAGCGCGACTTTTTTGGCTGGCGCCCTGGCAAGGTGCTTCTCGGTGTGGAGTATACGGGACGGGGTACCCTTTGAGTCAGGCTCAGCTGGTACCATCCCCACAAGGAGAACAGCAATTGGAAATGCTGAGGACTGAGAGTTTCACAGCAAGCACAGCCTAACCGGGAAGGTCCAGCTCTGTGGGGAAGGAGCGTCCGACAAAGGAAAACTAAGAAACAGAAAAAACTTCATCACCGGGCAGAGAGAGATCCAAGATGGCCGATTAACAACAGCTCAGGATTGTAGCTCCCAATGAAAGCGCAGAGAGTGTGTGGACACCACAATTTCAGACGAATTTCTGTTGCCCACAAACTGGGAGCTACCCAACGGAGGAGCCACTCAGGTCGCCAGCGCGACTCTTTTGGCCGGCGCAGCTGTTTTGCCAGTGCCCCAGCACGGCGCAGCACTTCTCAGTGCGGAGTATAAGCGACTGGTGCCCTTTTGCGTCGGGCTCCGCTGGTCCCATCCCCACAAGAACAGCAATTGGAAGTGCTGAGGACTGAGTTTGACAGTAAGCACAGCTGAACCCAGGAAAGCCTAGCTCTGTGGGGAAAGGGCGTCTGCCAAAGGAAAACTAAGAAACAGAAAAAACTTCATCACCAACAAGCCGGACGTCCACTCAGACCCAATCTGAAAAATCGGCAATTACAAAGATGACAGGTGGATAAATCCACAAAAATGGGAAGAAACCAGTGCAAAAAGGCTGAGAACACCCGAAATCAGAATGCCTCTCCTCCTACAGGGGATCGCAGCTCCTCATCAGCAAGAGAACAAGGCATAAC
>CAUYLG010047915.1:0-34531 GCA_963573385.1 Cacajao melanocephalus | reverse complement strand
TGTGTGGTGTATAGTACTTGCTCCATAAATGTTAGCTTTTATAATTAACATTAGCACTATTCCTTCCCTATTCACTCCGTCTGTGTCTATTTTTCTCTCTTTTAACACATGTAGGCTGTAGTGTGCTGGTAAATGTTTAACAACAGCTTTTTTTTTTTTTTTTTTTTTTAGACGGAGTCTTGCTCTGTAGCCCAGGCTGGAGTACAAGGGTAAAATCTTGGCTCACTGCAACCTCCACCACCCGGGTTCAAGTGATTCTCCTGCCTCCGCCTCCAGAGTAGCTGGGATTACAGGCACCTGCCACCACGCCCAGCTAATTTTTTTGTATTTTTTAGTAGAGACAGGGTTTCACCATGTTGGTCAGGCTGGTCTTGAACTCTTGAACTCAAATGATCCGCCCTCCTTAGCATTCCAAAGTGCTGGGATTACAGGCGTGAGCCACCGTGCCCCGCCTAACAACAGCTTTCTAAAAATTTTAAAAGACCCCATTTGTCATTTTTACTGATTTCTGCTGTGTTAATTCTCCTACCATGGGCAGTTTTGAGCTACCAACGTGATGACGATGACCAGTGGTTTGCAAATTTCCTGAAAATTTAACACTGAGCTCTTGAGAGCTGGTAGGAGCGCCTCCAGCATACCATCACACATAGGCCTTGCTGAGAAACCTGGTCTAACGACAGCCTTAAAACACATCCACCTTAGCTCTGCTTAGGGTTCAGGAGCGTGACTCTGAACCCTTGAAGAGCACCTGCCTTTTGCTTATGCATTCGTGCATTCAGCAGATATTACTTGCACTCCTGCTATGTGCTCTCTGGAAGCACTTATTCAAAAGTGAACACCTTCATGCTGCTCTGTGGAGTCTGCTTTGTCCTGGTGTACGTTCCTGTCCCTGTCCAGGGAGCCTCCTCTTTCCTCCTCAACCCTTCCTTCCTTTCTCCCCTTCTGCCAGCATCTTTACTGCAAATGCAAGCTTCTGTGCTGGTGGGCTCCTCTTCCTCTGTACTCTGTGGCAGAGACATGAAGCTGTCCCTCCCAACTCCTTAGTGCCCAAGGAAGTACAGTTCAGGTGACACCCTCATGGTTGAACAGATATTTGTTTACCAGTAGTGTTCTATGAATATTTGTCTTTCCTGTACAATTTTTGCTTTCCTTGGAGGTAATACTTGCCCTGTTTTTTTTTGTTTGTTTGCTAAGTATTTTCTATGATGATCATAAATTCAACCTAAAGAATCCCTAATTGTGAGTCTCCCCTCAATATATTAAAATAGAAAGATATCCTTTTCTTATTTATTTATTTGTTTTGAGACAGAGTCTTACTCTGTCACCCAGGCTGGAGTATAGTGGCGTGAAGTCAGCTCACTGCAACCTGTGCCTCCCGGGTTCAAGCAATTCTCTGCCTCAGCCTCCTGAGTAAATTTTTGTATTTTTAGTAGAGAAGGGGTTTCACCATGTTGGCCAGGCTGGTCTTGAACTCCCGACCTCATGATCCACCTGCCTCAGCCTCCCAAAGTGCTGGGATTACAGGTGTAAGCCACCATGCCTGGCCTTATTTATTTACTGTTTAGAGACAAGGTCTTACTCTGTCACCCAGGCCGGAGTGCAGTGGTGCAATCATGGGTCGCTGCAGCCTCGAACTCCCAGGCTCAAGGGATCCTCCCCAGCCTCAGCCTCCCAAAGTGTTGGGATTACAGCCTGGAGCCACTGCCCCCTTCCTTAAATACTTAGACATTCTTTCCACTTCCTGGCGGAGAAGTCCCTGCAGAGCCGGGCCTGGTTTTCCCCTGGCCTCAACAGCAGCTTCTTCCTTAGGCTTTTCCTGCACTGCCTCCCCTACTCCCTGCACTGTTCACCTCCTGCTGCTGCTGGTTCCCTGCTGCCAGACTCTCAGCTCTTCTGGTGGATTACATCATTCAGGGGCCTCCTCAGACCTTTGCTGAAAATGCTTTCTTCTGCCCTTACTTTTAACTGGTATCTTGGATGAGGGAGTCTAGGTTGCGAGTCATTTTTCTTCAGAATTTTGAAGACACAGTTTCATTGTCTGTCTTCTGACTTTCAGAGTTGCTGTTGAATCATATGATGTCATGATTCTTTGTATGAAACCTATTTTATTTCTCTCCAGATATTTGTTTTCTCTTTATCCCCAGTTTTCTGAAATTTCACAGTGTGCCTTGATGTGAGCCTATTTTTCATCCATTATTTCGAGTGCTCTGTGGACTCAATTAAAAATTTCTTTTTTTTTTTCTTAAGACAGAGTCTCACTCTGTCACCCAGGCTAGAGTGCAGTGGTGCCATATTGGCTCACTGTAACCTCCACCTTCCAGGTTCAAGCGATTCTCCTGCCTCAGCCTCCTGAGTAGCTGAGGTTACAGGCGCCTACCACTACACCCAGCTAATTTTTGTATTTTTAGTAGAGACGGGGTTTCACCACGTTGGCCAGGAGGGTCTTGATCTCCTGACCTTGTGATCTGCCCGCCTCAGCCTCCCAAAGTGCTGGGATTACAGGCGTGAGCCAGCACACCTGGTCGCTGAATTATTTCTTATGGTGACTTTGTACTGTTGTCCTAGCTAAGCTGGAACTAGGCCTCCCTGTGTTCCCTTAGCTGTATGGTGTCAGGCTACTGTTGGCCACCAAGGCCATTTTGTAGCAGATTTGGAAGCTAGGAATGAAGTGGCAGCCATATTTTATGCTCTGAAAGTTGGTGTCCAGCACCAGGCCCTGAGGCACCTGCTGGCTCATCTAGCTGGCTCGGGTCAGCACCTGGACCCACAGCTCCATTAGCTGTACCGTAATTGTTCCTTTAGCCACTGCAAATTCTTTGGCTGGTGTGTGTGTGGTTCTGTGGTAGTGAGAGGGTACCAGATGCTACTGTAGATCACCCGTGGCATTGAGGCTGGAGGCAGTGAGAAAAAGACCTGGGTTCCAGTTTGTCCTCTTAGATTCCACTCTGTGCCTGCTCTCATCCACATTCCGCTTTCCTTCCCAACTGCCCCGTCTATGGAAATTTTAGGCCCAATACTAGTTACAAAAGCAGCAGTCTGCAGAGACTTCTCCACCAGGTCCACAATTGTGTATAGCCCAGCTCCCAAAATAAATCCCTTATCCTTTATCACTTGCCATGGCTCTCTTCATACCCTGACTGATTCATTTCTCTAATGATTTCCTCCTCTTCATTTTCTCTATTCTTTCTTTCTGGGAACCCTATTAATTGAAGATTAACCTCCTGGACAGGTCTTTCATTTTTCTTATTACCTCTCTCTTATTTTTCATCTCTTTGTCTTTTTACTCTACTTTCCAAGAGAATTCCTCAGTTTTGTTTTCCAACAGTACTATTCAGTTTTAAATTTGTGCTATTTAAATTTCCAGGAGTTTTGTGTTGCTGTTCTCTGGATATTCCTTTTTTATAGCATACTGTTCTTTTTTCAGGGATGCAAAAAATCTCTTGACACTAAAAATAATAATGACAGTTTTTTTAAAAGATTTCTTCTTTATGTACTGTTTCTACTTCTTCCAACATGCTTCTTTAAATGTTTTAGTCTCTACCTTTTGTTTGGCTGTCCCCATATACCTAGTGAGACATGTTTGTTCATATTTAAGAATGAGGTAGTTACTGGCAGCTCTGAGTGTGTGGGGCTTATTGATCCTGATCTTTGCTGTATGCTGATCTGACTGACTCCTTCATTGGGAAACTTTTGATTTTACTATTTTGGATCTTTCCTCTTGGGTTAGTCAGATTCCCCAGAGAAGGGATTCCAATCCCTTAATGATATGGCTCAGCTGTGCGGAGGAACGCCTTGAGTGGAATTAGAAAAAATGACACGGACACATGTGGAGTAGTTTTTAGTTTTAAGGAGCGGAGAGTTTACTAGGCAAGAAGGAAAGGAGAAGACGGAAGAAGTTCCCCCCATACAAAGACAGAAGGAGCAAGTGGAAAGAAGAAACCCCAAGTGCAGTGGATACCAGCAAGGTATTTGTAAAGGCTGGAGGACATGGGGTCTGATTTGCATAGGGCTTAAGGAATTGGTTTGACCAGGCACATCATTCACTTAAAAGCTGGCTCTCCCACCTTGCCTTTTAATATGCAAATGCAGGGCACCCTGATATTCTGCACACGTGGGGATATGTGGGGGCAGCCATGTTGCCAGGAACATGTGGGCCAAGGGCAAGAAGGCCAAGGGAATCACTGTGTTTGGGTGGACCCAGTTTCTAATGGTCTACATTTGCATTTCAAAGGCTGCCCGCCTGGCTCTAAGAGCTGCTTTAAAAATGAAAACTTCCCGAGGAAAACTTCCCTTTTCCTCTCTATCTGGCTAAATACAACCCTACCAGGAAAGTACAAGACTGGCTGCCAGCTTTCTGGGAACCAAGGTAGGAAAGAGAGCTGTTAAAGCTGGGGTGTTGGGGGGTTAGATCTTAGCATTCAGTATGTCAACGTTGCTGAATCTCTGTTTTTCCATGGTACCTTTACCTTCAGCTGTAGATTTCTCTCCAGTCGAGTCCTCCCATTCTACCTCTTCTGAAAAGAAACCTAAATCTTCTACTGAGGCAAGGACATGAAGAGTCACTCCTGAAGTGGGGGAGGGGATCTGGGATTTAACAGCTTCTTTTGTTTTTCTTTCTTTTTTTTTTTTGGAGACAGAGTCTCACTCTGTTGCCCAGACAGAAGTGCAGTGGTGCAGTCTGGGCTCACTGCAACCTCCACCTCCTGGGTTCAAGCAATTCTCCTGCCTCAGCCTCCCGAGTAGCTGGGATTACAGGCATGCACCACCATTCCTAGCTAATTTCTTTTTTTGTATTTTTAGTAGACATGGGGTTTCACCATGTTGGCCAGGCTGGTCCGGAACTCCTGACCCGAGGGGATCCGCCTGCCTCGGCCTCCCAATGTGCTGGGATTACAGACATGAGCCACCATGCCTGGCTTTAACAGCTTCTTAAACCAAGTTTTAACCAGCACTCTGCCTTTAGCTCCATTCCACTCCTACTTTAGGAGTTAACTAGTGCTCCCTATTCCTGAGCCTTTGGGGATGTATAATCTGGCTGCTTCTTGGCTTTCTCCACAGTTGACTTAGGAGTCAGCTTTCTCAAGTCTGCAAAGTCAGTTGATGTTTATCCCTGCTTCCAAATTTTTGTCAGTATTATCTCAATGTCTATTTTATTTACTTTGTAAGTTTACTAATGTATTCATTCATTATTCAATAAATATTTATGAGCCCATAATATGTGCTAGACATTCTTTGGCTTTTTTAATAATATCATTTACTGCTCAGGGCACTGTGGCTCATGCCTATAATCCCAGCACTTCGGGAGGCTGAGATGGGTGAATCACTTGAGATCAGGAGTTCGAGACCAGCCTGGCCAACATGGTGAAACCCTGTCTCTACTAAAAATACAAAAATTAGCTGGGCGTGGTAGTGCACGCCTGTAATCCCAGCCTACTTGGGAGGCTGAGGTTGCAGTGAGCCGAGATTGTGCCACAGCACTCTGGCCTGGGTAACAGTGGAAGACTCCGTCTCAAAAAAGTATATTATTTACTGTTTTTTTTCCTACAGTACATAGATATAATCAATTTACTTTTTAAAAATTAATTTATTTTTATTATACTTTAAGTTCTGGGATACGTGTACAGAACGTGCAGGTTTGTTACATAGGTATACATGTGCTGTGATAGTTTGCTATACCCATCAACCCATCATCTACGTTAGGTATTTCTCCTAATGCTATCCCTAGTGACGTTCCCCTCCCTGTGTCCATGTGTTCTCATTGTTCAGCTCCCACTTATGAGTGAGAACATGCAGTGTTTGGTTTTCTGTTTTTGTGTTAGTTTGCTGAGAATGATGGTTTCCAGCTTTATCCATGTCCCTGCAAAGGACATGAACTCATCCTTTTTTATGGCTGCATAGTATTCCATGATGTATATGTGCCTTCTTTTCTTCATCCAGTCTATCATTGATGGGCATTTGGGTTAGTTCCAGATCTTTGCTATTGTGAACAGTGCTGCAATAGAAATATGTGTGCATATGTCTTTATAGTAGAATGATTTATAATCATTTGGGTATGTACCCAGTAATGGGATTGCTAGGTCAAATGTTGCTTCTGGTTCTAGATCCCTGAGGAATCGCCACACTGTCTTCCACAATGGTTGAACTAATTTGCACTCCCACCAACAGTGTAAAAACGTTATTATTTCTCCACATCCTCTCCAGCATCTGTTGTTTCCTAGCTTTTTAATGATCCCCATTCTAACTGGTGTGAGATGGTATCTCAATGTGGTTTTGATTTGCATTTCTCTAATGACCAGTGAAGATGAGCTTTTTTTCCTATGTTTGTTGGCCGCATAAATGTCTTCTTTTGAGAAGTGTCTGTTTATATCCTTTGCCCACTTTTTGATGGAGTTTTTGTTTTTTTTTTTTCTTGTAAATTTAAGTTCTTTGTAGATCCTGAATATAAGCCCTTTGTCAGATGGATAGATTGCAACAATTTTCTCCCGTTCTGTAGGTTACCTGTTCACTCTGTTGCGTGTGCTGAACCAGCCTTGCATCCCAGGGATGAAGCCAACTTGATCACGGTGGATAAGCTTTGTGATGTGCTGCTGGATTTGGTTTGCTAGTATTTTATTGAGGGGTTTCACATCGATGTTCATCAGGGATATTGCGCTAAAATTTTCTTTTTTTGTTGTGTCTTTTACTGTTTGAATGGAGTTTTAGATGTGTACAAACACAGTTACGTGTATTCAATCCTCCATCTTTACCTGGAAATCAAAATCTTTTCTAAATCAGTCAGAGAGGGGTAATAATGTTTAACCACAGGATTGGGAGAGGATTAATTGAGATAATGGAACATAAAGAACTTAGCACAGTGCCCAGCACATGGTAAGTGCCCAATAAATTATAATCACTATGGTTATTATTTTAGTTTTTACTGTTCTAAGGTGGAACCAGGCCAGGTGTGGTGGTTCCCGCTTGTAATCCCAAAGCACTGGGAGGCCAAGGCAGAAGAATCACTTGAGGCCAGGAGTTCCATATCAGCCGTGAAACATAGTGAGACCCTGTCTCTACAAAACAAAATTTTTCTTAATTAGCCTGGAATGGTGGCACGCACCTGTAGTCTCAGTTACTTGGGAGACTGAGGCAGGAGGATTGCTTGAGCTCAAGAGTCAAGGCTGCAATGACCTATGATCGCACCACTGCACTGCAGCCTGAGGAACAGAGCAATACTCTACCAGGAAAGGAAAAAGGAAAGGAACAAAGAAGCAGAAGGAAGGAAGAACCAGTATGTATGGTTAATAATTACATAAATACTTTTGTTTAGGATAGTTGTATTCTTATGTACATTGTGGATTATGGTGCGAATTTTGTAAGTTTTTGGCTGACCTCTCCCATCACGCCGTTAGAAGTGTGCCTAGAGTCTTAGCTTAAGAAGCCCCCAAATGCAGTTTTGACAGTAACTCTGCCACGGAGAGGAAATCTGATAAAATGGTCCAAAGTCAGCTAGACATCACTTTGAAATTTTCACAGCTGGCCCCTCCATTAACAAGACACTTGAAATTTGTTTGATAAGTAACACTCTGCAGAGCACTGCCACCGTTACTTTCCTTTCTGTCCTGACAGGCAGCGATCGATTGTTGAACAGTGCCCCTCTATTGAAAATTCCATTCCATTGAGCGTCACTCTGTCTTATTTTTATTCTTTAATAGAGACTACTACAGTGGGGTCTAGCAGCGGGGGAGAATGAGTGGACTCAACTTCCTTACTCTGTCTTTTTAGAAAGAGTGCCTGGGCTGGGTGCAGTGGCTCAGGTCTGTAATCCCAGCACTTTGGGAGACCAAGGCAGGAAGATTGCTTGGGCCTGGGAGTTTGAGACCAGCCTGGGCAACATAGTGAGGCTCCATCTCTACAAATATAAAAAATTGGCTGGATGTGGTGGCTCATGCCTGTAGTTCCAGCTATTCAGGAGGCTAAGGTGGAAGCATCACTTGAGTCTGGGAGGTTGAAGCTGCAGTGAGCTATGATTGTGCCAGTGCACTCCAGCCTGAATGACAAAGTAAGACCCTGTTCCAAAGAAGAAAGAAGGAGAGAGAAAGAGAGAGAGAGAGAAGGAAAGAACGAAGGACACAAAGAAAGAGAAAGAGGGGCTAGTCTCCTTTGGGTCTCTAGGGCTTCATGGCACAGGCTCTATAGCAAATTTTTTTTTTTTTTTTTTTTTAGACAGGGTCTCACTCTGTCACCCAGGCTGGAGTGCAGTGGCGCAACCTTGGCTCACTGCAATCTCTGCTACCTGGTTCAGGCTATTCTCCTGCCTCAGCCTCCCAAGTAGCTGGGATTACAGGCGCCCACCACCACACCCAGCTAATTTTTGTATTTTTAGTAGAGACGGGGTTTCACCATGTTGCCCAGACTGGTCTTGAACTCCTGACCTCATGATGCACCCACCTCGGCCTCCCAAAGTGCTGGGATTACAGGCGTGAGCCACTGCACCCGGCCTATAGCAAAATATTATAATAATGACAACTAAAAAAGAGGGAGAGAGTATTTTATTACTCGGGAAACTAAAGCCCCAGAAAATGAAGGTTCTTATTTATTGATGGGTGGCCAAGAAGCAACTAAGCCAGGATTAGAACACAGCGTTGCTCCCTTTTCTCCTCCCCAGTTCTGCTAAATGAGAAGAATCAAATATAGTCCTGAACTTCCATTGGATAGTCATGATAAAATCTAGCAAATAAATGGTTTCTGTGGTCCAGGAACTTGGGAAAGTCTTGCTAGGCAGTACACATTTGGAGTCTCTTATGCGACTGCAGTCACGTATTAGTGAGGGCTGCAGTTATCTGAAAGCTTGGCTGAGGCTGGAGGGTTTGACATGGCTGACTCCCATGCCTCAAAGTTGGTGCTGGCTGATGGCTTAGGGCTCCTATATGAATTACCTCGTGCTGTGTAACAAATTACTCCTGAATTTAAAGACTTAATGATATAGTTTGGCTGTGTCTCACCTGAATCTCATCTTGAATTGTAATAATCCCCACGTGTCAAGGGCAGGGCCAGGGGGAGATAATTGAATCATGGGGGCGTTTTCCCCCATACTGTTATCATGGTAGTGAATAAATCTGGTGAGATCTGATGGTTTTGTAAATGGGAGTTCCCCTGCATCAGTTCTCTTGCCTGCTGCCATGTAAGATGTGACTTTGCACCTCCTTTGCTTTCCACCATGGTTGTGAGGCCTCCCCAGCCGTGTGGAGTCCATTAAACCTCTTTCCCGTAAAAATTAACCAGACTCAGGTATGTCTTTATTAGCAGCGTGAGAACAGACGAATACACTTAAAAATATTTTAAATAAAAGCATAGGATAAGCCGAGCGCTGTGGCTCACACCTGTAATCCCAGCACTTTGGGAGGCCAAGGTGGGTGGATCACCTGAGGTCGGGAGTTTAAGACCAGCCTGACCAACATGGAGAAACCCCGTCTCTACTAAAAATACAAAAAATTAGCCAGGTGTGGTGGCGCATGCCTGTAATCCCAGCTACTTAGGAGGATGAGGCAGAAGAATTGCTTGAACCTGGGAGGCAGAAGTTGTGGTGAGCCGAGATCACGCCACTGCACTCCAGCCTAGCCAACAAGAGCGAAACTCCATCTCAAAAAAAAAAAAAAGATGATGAGGGTATTGGGGTAGGTTGGTTGCAAGATAAAACCTTTCTAGGGCTGGGCACACCTGTAACAAAAAGGGCAAACCTTTTTACAGTGGTTCACACCTGTAATCTCAGCCCTTGGGGAGGCCGAGGCAGGCAGATCGCTTGAACTCAGGAGTTCGAGACCAGCCTGGACAACATGGTGAAAATTCATCTCTACTAAAAATACAAAAATAGCCAGGCATGGTGGTGCATGCTTATAGTCCCAGCTACTCAAGAGGCTGAGGCAGGAGGATTGCTCAAACCCAGGAGGCAGACGTTGCAGTGAGCCAAAATCATGCCACCAGCCTGGGAGACAGAGCGAGACGCTGTATCAAAAACAAAAACAAAAAAACTTTCTAGGAGATAGCCTGCGTATCTCTGAAGGCACCAACAGCATCAAATGCTGATAAGGATGCAGAGCAACAGGAACTTTCATTCATTGCTGCTGGGAATGCAAAATGATACAGCCCCCTTGGAAGACAGTGTGGTGATTTCTTACATAACTAAACATACTCTTACCATATAATCAATTGCACTCTTTAGTATTTACCCAACGGAGTTGAAAACTGATTTCTGCACAAAAACCTGAACAGGAATATTTATAGCAGCTTTATTTATAATTGCCAAAACTTAGAAGCAACCGAGATGTCTTTAAACAGGTAAAAGGACAGACTGGTTCATCCACAATGAAATACTATTCAGAGCTATAAAGAAATGAGCTATTGAGCCATGAAAAGATACAGAGGAAACTTAAATATATAGTGATAAGTAAAAGAAGTCAATCTGAAAAAGCTGCATACTGTATGTTTCCAACAATATGACATTCTGGAAAAGGAAAAGCTATGGAAACAGTGCAAGATCAGTCAGTGATTGGCAGGGTTGACTGGGGAGGGAGGGAAGGATGAATATGAGGAATGCATGGGATTTTTAGGGCAGTGGAAAGATTCTGTATGATACTGTAATGGTGGATCCAGGTCCTTACACATTTGTCAAAAGTTATAAAAGGTGCAACACAAAGAGTGAACTCTAATGTAAACTATGGACTTTGGTAGGTAATAATTTATGCATATTGGCTCATCAATTATAACCAATATACCACACTAATGTAAGAGGTTAATAATGGAGGAAGCCCTGAGAGGGAGAAGAGCTTATATGGAAACTCTGTACTTTCTGCTTAAGTTTTCTGTAAATCCAAAACTGCTCTAAAAAAGAAAGTCCTAGCCCTGGCAACATAGCAAGACCTCATCTCTCTACACAAATTTTAAATATTAGCTGGGCCCGGCACAGTGGCTCATGCCTGTGATCCCGGCTTTTAGGGAGGCAGAGGCAGGAGGATAGCTTGAGCCCAGGAGTTCGAGACCTGCCTGGACAATATGGCGAGACCTCATTCTCCATAAAAAGGAAAAAAATAAAAAAGATAAAAAATTAGCTGGGTATAGTGGCACGTGCCTGTGGTCCCAGCTATTTGGGAGGCTGAGGTGGAAAGATCACTTGAGCCTGGGAGGCTGAGGCTGCAGTGAGCCATGATCACACCACTGCACTCCAGCCTGGGCAATAGGGTGAGACCCTGTCTCAGTAACTCAACAAATAAATAAGTCTCTTGGTTTTTAAAGGGATGGGGGCGTGGGTGGGTTAGTCACACAACAAAACCTTTCTAGGAAACATAGCCCAGGTGCCACTGAGGGCTTTGTGCCACACATTCTCTGAACAAATCAATCTTGAGGCAAAGATGCTCTGAGGATAATGATGTACTTGGAATAATATAATATCTCCACCCTCCTGAAATGCAGGCCGTGCTTGGGTGACTTTGAGATTGCCTGGAGATTATATTTTTAATACATTTGAGCCAGAAAAAAGAGAAGCCCTTCATCTTTATAAGTTTTGTCTTCTTCTCTCTCCCCCCTCTCTTTATTGTCATTATTATAATATTTTGCTATGGAAACTGTGCCACGGAGCCCCAGAGACCCAAAGGAGACCAGGCACTCTTTCTAAAAGGGCAGAGTGAGGCTGGGCATGGTGGCTCACATTAGACAGTGAGGGAGTTGAGTCTACTCTTTCTCCCTCACTGCAAGACCCCCCATTGCAGTGGTCCCTATAAAAATATAAATAAATAAATAAATACCTACATACATACATAAATGGAGTGAGTCATGCTTAATGAAAAGGAATTTTCAACAAAGGAACATTGTTGAACAAAGCTGGTATTGGCAGCCCCAACCCCACACCTACCATGGTGACTCACTCCATCACCTTTAGATTGGAAGTACAGCTGAGGGCACCCAGCCCACAGAGATTCCTGGGAAGGCAGGCGACACCTCAGATGACTTAACTGGCCACCAACAGCTGGCACTGCCCCATGTAAACCTCAGGGAGGAACGGCACCTGACAGTGGCATCAGATCAGTCCTCGGCTAGGGCAGATCTAGAGACCTCTCTCTAGACACGTTGCTTAGTGGCTTATGAGTCTTACACCTTTGTAACTGAACATATCCTGACATGGTGAAGAAAGAATTATAGGGAACAGGATAAAGAAAAGTACTGGGTGACGTTCTATTTATTTCTTTTTTGGAAACAAGGTCTCACTCTATTGCCCAGTCTGGAGTGCAGTGGCTTGATCAGAACTCACTGCAGCCTCAAAACTTCTCAGCTCAAGCAATCCTCCCACCTCAGCTGCCCAAATAGCTGAGATCACAGTTGTGCACCACCACACCCAACTAATTCTTATTTATTTATTTTTGGTAGAGATGTGGGGGGGTCTCATTATGTTGCCCAGGCTGGTCTCAAACCCCTGGGCTCAAGTGATCCTCCCACCTGGGCCACCCAAAGTGCTGGGATTACAGGCATGAGCCATCACACCTGTACATGGGTGATATTCTGAATGTCTGCAAGCAGGTCAGAGAAACACAAACAAGCTGACTGTGTGTAAGTGCCCAAGGGTTTAGGGAAAACCAGTGTGTGCAAGTGACAGAGCTCTGTGAGGTTCCCCAACAGCAACTGAACCCCCAAGGAGGCTTGGAGATCTCTCCACGCCTCCATCTCTCCATGGGGCTGGACACAGTGGCTCACATCTGTAACCCCAGCACTTTGGGAAGCCAGGGCAGGCAGATCACCTGAGGTCAGGAGTTCAAGACCAGCCTGGCCAACATGGAGAAACCCTGTCTCTACTAAAAATACAAAATTAGCCACGCGTGGTTGCACATGTCTGTAATCCCAACTAGTCGGGAGGCTGAGGCAGGGGAATTGCTTGAATCTTGGGAGGCGGAAGTTGCAGTGAGCCAAGATTGTGCCATTGCACTCCAGCCTGGGCAACAAGAGTAAAACTCCATCTCAAAAAAAAAAAAAAAAAGAATCCTGATGGAAGGATCTACTTCTCACTACAGAAGCCCATCCCACCCCTCCGGAGGTTACGATGAAGCCAAGTGATTGATGCTCCCAGTGGGACTTAGGACCCAGGACCAGTGATGCAGAGAAGCAGGAAAAGAGAATTGATCCTGGGCAGTAGCAGCCATGGGCAACTGTCAACAGAAGCAAAGCTAGTTCCGGCATCCAGCGGTGTCATGATGACACTGGTGTCCTCACCAGGTGGACTAGGGTCCATCTCCCTTGATTCCTGCTTGTTTTCCAAGCTTGATTCTTTACTTTTCTAGCAATTCTGTGGGCTACCAGTAACTCCTAAATAAGTCCTTTTTCTGCTACACCAATCAGAGTTGTTTTCTGATGTTTGCTAGTGAGGATCTCAAGTAACTAGGCAAGGTGGGTAGTCAGTATTGCTAAGAGGACTCATCAAGACTGATCAGGCGAGAAGGCTGTGAAGGTCTCCTGAAAAGAAACTGCCTACATGTCAAGTGCAAGGCATCTGGGGACAGGCATTCCTGGGTTGAACCCCAGCTCTGTCATTTGTTGCCTGAGCGACCTTTGGCAAGTGATTTAACCTCTCTGAGCCTCAGTTTCATCGGTAAGAGAGGTTTGACGGTAGCACCTACTCCTCCTACATCCCTATCACTATTGAGATGATTGACTTCGATGACACAAGTGGAGTTCTAGTTCAGATCCCGGTACAGAGCTGGTCTTCAGGGAATGGTAGCTATTGCAATCACCTTTAGCTCTCTTAAGAGGTGAGCTTCCTGACAGGCAGCTCCACCACTGCAACCTTTCTTGAATCTATTCATCCTCCTCTTTATTCTTCATTCACAGCAGAAAGGGAAAAATTCCTGATGTGCAGTGGGAGAAATTTAAGTTGGATCAGACAGACATGTGCTGGTAAATGTTTAATAACCAGCTCTACAGGAAAATAAAAGCACTGATCTGTGGCATTTGTGGATTTCCACCCCTCCATGGCTGGTTTCAAACAGCCAAGGTGATGCTGCTGAACGTGGAGCTGGGACAAGACCTGTGCAGTGGGCTGTTACTAGCCAGCACCAGTGCGCCACTGGACTCAGGGGAAGATACCTTTAAAGTACTAGGGAGTGGGGAAAAACAGGTGCTTTCTAAGCTCTGAAGCAGATTATCAAAAGAAATTCCTCAAGTACTATTGACAGGATGGGGGATGAACTCACATTATGCTTTGACTTAAAATTCCAGAGTTTTCCTTAAATGATAGCCTTTAAACCCTCTCTCCTGCTCCCACATATGGCCAGTCAGCTCTCTGGCTCTATTTGTTCCTTAAAATATCCCCTGTAGGCTGGATGCAGTGGCTCTTGCCTGTAATCCCAGCACTTTGGGAGGCCAACACAGGTGGATCACTTGAGGTCAGGAGTTCAAGACTAGCCTGGTCAACATGCTGAAACCCCATCTCTACTAGAAATACAAAAATTAGCCAGGCCTGGCGGCATGGACCTGTAATCCCAGCTACCTGGGAGGCTGAGCCAGGAGAATTGCTTGAACCTGGGAGGTGGAGGTTGCAGTGAGCCTAGATCACACCACTGCACTCCAACCTGGGCAACAGTCAGACTCCATCTCAAGAAGAAAAAAGAAAGTATCTCCTGCATCCATCCATCCCTTTCTCTTCATGGCCCCCATGGCCACCTTAGTCCATGGGCTCAGACTGTCAACTCCGAAATGCTGCACCCTGTCTCTGCCCCTTCCTGCCCATTCTGTAGAACGGACCAGCCGTGCTGCCCCTAAGCCAGCTTTCATTGCATCATCCTCATTCCAGCCTCACTGCCAAGTGGCTCCAAGCTTACTGTCCCATCCATTGTAAGTACTGCTGCCTGGCTGACTCAGCTTTCACCTGGCCCCCTCAGTCTGGAAGTGGTCTATGCGTGAATCTCAGATTTCCTGCTTACTAGTGATGCGTTCTTGGGAAAATTACAGAACACGTTCTCAGCCTTTACTTCCTTACCTCTACAATGGTGATAATAAAAGAACTTTCTTAGGGATGTTTGAAAGGTCAAACAAAATAGTTCCAAGAAAGACTTGTTATAATACCTGGCCCCATTGTAAATGTGGGATCTAATATTGACTCAATGACGACTCTGATGATAATTACTACTAGTGCTAATGGTAAATGGTAGCTAGTTGAAGGATCATTTTCCTCCTACCTGCAATTCTACAAAACTCTCCTTTGCTAGTCCAATGCTACTGTTCTTTTGGCTTTAGTTCTGTGTTTTCTGATATACTTTTTCTCTGCACTCATTAGCTCCTTTTTCTCTGAGCTTCTGGAGCAATTACACCCTGCAATGGAACATTTAATTCAATATTGTCCCTGACTATTCCCTGTTGATGTCAATCTTGTCTTCCTGGCTCATCTTTCTCAGCTTCCAGGCAGCAGCCTGCTCTATCATTTTCCCCCCTGGAGGGTCTTGGAACAGCAGCCTCAGACCAGCAGCCAACGTGGCTGTGGCTGTGAATGGTACCGAGCTGTGCCCGGTATTTTGCCTGCACCATCTCATTTATTTTTTTTCATTCAGCCAAGATTTATTGAGCACCAGCTATACACTGGGCACTGAGGCTACGCAATGGATAAGACAAGAGCCTCTGTCTTCCAGGAACTCACGGTGTAGCCAGAGGAGCTAACCCTGAACACACAATTACCCAAACCAATGTCCAAAGATGGACCATGCCCAGGAGCTGTGGACAGAAAAAGGAGGGTGTGCCAAGAAGTTAGAACAGGGGCCTGATTTGAAGAGGGATGGGGGTCCAAGCAGGAGCTACTCAGGGGAAGAGATTTCCCACGAATCTCGGATCCTGGGGGCCAAGTGGAATGGCTGATTACGGAGGACCTGAGATAGGCCGGAGCAGCTGGAGGTGCAAGCAGGAGGGGGAGCACCCGCAGTGACAGGCCGGCAGGCAGAGCCAAGCCATGCAGGGCTTCCCAGGTGGGTTGGGTATTTGGGTCTCTACCCTAAAGTTAGCAAGCATTTAATTATCTCCGAGATCTTATGCCGTAGCATCCATTATCAGCTCCATTTCACAGCAGAGGAAACTAAGGCCCAGAGAGATGAAGTTACTTGCCTAGGGTCACGCTGGTCAGCCGCAGAGCAAAGGCCAGCGCTGCCAAACACCCCGCCTGCTGAGTGATTGATGGCAGCACTGACCACTGTAAGCCTGCCCAGCCAGCCTTCCCACGGGCTGTCTGGAAAGCACCCTCTAATTGGAGCTTTCCGCCAACCAGGGCCAGCCTGAGGCCCTCCCAGAAGCACTGAACCAGTTTGGTGGGAGTAAAGATGTCAGCGGTTCTGATGTCATGACTGGCTTTGAAGCACCTGGGCTCCCACGGCTGCGTCCCTTCCCAGCCCCTGGGGAGCTGTCGTGAAACTCTCTGAGTTGTGTTTTGTTTGCCCCAGAAGTCTGGGGCCAGGGTACTGAGAAAGGGAGGAGGGTGGTTTATGGTGAGCCGTGTGATTTTTTCAGGATTTAGCTGGAGTGGTCTTGGCTGAGAAGTCAATGCTGGTACAAAGGGACCTGAGGAAGCGCCACATCCTGGTTCTCTGGGAGACAGGATGTGCTCAGGAATCTGTGAAAGAGGCTGCGTTTGTCTCTCAACTCCTCTGAGTTCCCTTTCGTCTAAGGCCTCCTTCCTTTCTCAGCGCGTCCCCAGGGAGATCTGGTCTGGAGCTCTTTCCCTGGGCCTCCCTGGGGCCCAGGCTTCCCAGCCCAGCCCCCAGAGGGCCCCGCCCCCGACATTAAAACTGACTTAGATGCTACTAGGTGATGATGACACCTCAGGGTCAGACCCCAGGCAGCAGGAATTTCAGGCACCAAATGGACGGCCTTTTGGACCCCCTGAAGTCACCCTGTCACTCTGAGGAGATCATTCTTATTTCCAGAGTCTTCCATGGCAGGCAGATTTCTTTTCATCCAACATTAAAACCGCTCAGTTTATGGAGAAGGAGCTTGAAGCTCAGTGCGCCAGAGGGGCCAGCAGAGCAGGGAGCAGTGGGAAGAAAATGAGACAAGCAACTCTCTCGCCTGGCATCCTGCCAGGGAAAGGCCTCTGCTCACCCTGATCCTGGCCCTTCTGCCACGGCATGACCAGAGGCCCTGGGTCAGGCTGCCCTTTACGGCCTTCCCATGGCCCTTCCTTCCGGCCACTTGACCAAATGCCCCTGTCTGCGAGGGGGGTGCGCTGCTCTCCAGCTGGTTTGCCAAGGACCCCTACTCCCACCTCACCCTATAAAAAGCTTAGCACCTCCAGGGACAGAAAAGGAAGATATGCAGCAAATTCCCACCGACAGTTTCATCTGAGGGACAGGAAGGTTTGCTGACTCACCGGCCCTAGGGATGCACTCTCTGTGCTTTTCCTCTTGTGGTTTGGAATCTGTCTGCCCGCAGCTTCCCTTTGGTTGCACCACGTTGTGTGTCTTAGGCTTCATCAGCATTTGGTCAGGGCAAGTTGGTCTGTGGTTTCTCTGATGCAGAAATGGTGTCAACAGATCCCAGGAACCACTGATCTGAGCCTGCACACACCACACACACACACACACACACAGCCCCTCAAACAATGCCTTCAGCCCACCCTGACCTCCCTGCCCACCACACTCTAGCTCAGGGCCTTCCTGGCTAATCTCTGACCTGTCCTCTGCCTCTCTAATCCATCCTGTAAATGGCTAGCACATTAATATTCCTAATAATAATTACAGCTAACATTTGGTGAGCATGTTCTGTGAGTCCAGTATACCAGAAACTTGCATTATGTTGTCCAGTATCATATCCATGTTGTAGTTGAGGAAACATAGAGGTTGAGTAATTTGCCTAAAGTCACACAGCTAATAAGTGGCAGTACTGGGATTTGAACAAAGTCAGTCTGGATGCAGGGCCTGCATGCTGATCATCATTAATACTGAATTAAAACAAACAAACAAAAAAACCCCTTTTCTAAGTGTTTATGATGAAGAAAGCATTAGGCCAGGCACTGAGGCCATTTAAACATGAGTAACATGAAACTTGCTTCCTTCTGCAGTTCTGGCCCCAGGGAGTTGACTTGTCTGGGAAGACAAGTAAGACGAGTCCAGAAATGGGCTATGGGGAAGAGGGTAGAGAACCTTCCATGGAGAATATGCACACAAAGGGCCTTTCCTACAGAGGATGGAGAAACCACATCCAGTTTGTGGGAATCAAAAGTTGGCTGGGCGTGGTGGCTCACACTTGTAAACCCAGCACTTTGAGAGGCTGGGTGGATCACTTGAAGCTAGGAGTTTGAGACCAGCCTGGCCGAGAAAGCAAAACCCCATCTCTACTAAAAATACAAAAAATTAGCCAGGCATGGTGGGGCCAGAAAGGTAGGAAGAGTTCCAGGGTGGCAGGTGGGTGGGGGATAGTTTAGAAGGTCAGATAGGGCTCAGGGTTCCAGGGGTAAGAAAGGACCAGATAGGAGCAGGGAAGGTGAGTGATGCCTGGGAACTGCAGGAGGAGCTGAGGTAGAAATGCCCTGATCACAAGACACAGATCCCTGAAAACTCAACTTTGAATTGAGGTTTAGTTTTATTTTAAGACAATGGGCTCTAGACTGTCTGCATTCTCATTTCTGCTCTAGCACTTACCAGCCCCGTAATCAAGACAAATAACACAACCTCCCCCCACCCACCTATCAGTTTCCTCATCTGAAAAGTGGGCAAATTCAGGACTAGGACCAGGGAAGGTGAGCAAGACAGGTGCTGTGAATATAAAATTGAAGGGGTACCCCCCAAAAACCTCAGTCATCAAGATGAGTAATACTTAAATGTAATATTTTTAAAGAGTCAAAATCAATGCAAAAAATCTGCAATGAACAAAGCATCAAACCTTTAAATAAAGGAAGCTCACACCAAGCTAGCCCGGAGCCTGAGACAAAAGAAAAAATCAGTAATAATGATCCTATCTTAAAATAAAGGCACCCAGGCTGGGCACAGTGGCTCACGCCTGTAATCCCAGCACTTTGGGAGGTCGAGGTGGGTGGATTGCTTGATCCCAGGAGTTAAAGACCAGCCTGGACAACATGGCAAAGCCCCATCTCCAACAAAAACATACAAAAATTAGCCAGGCATGGCGGTGCACACATGTAGTTCCAGCTACTAGGGAGGCCGAGGTGGGAGGAGTGCTTGAGACTGGGAGGTCAAGGCTGCAGTGAGCTGTGATCCTGCCACTGCCCTCCAGCCTGGGCAAAATGACAGAGAGATCCTATGTCAAAATAAAACGAAGAAAAGATAAATGCACTCATCTCACCCTGGTCCCAGCCCTGATGTGTAACACTAGGTATTGGGTGGCTGCAAGGATTAGACAAGATCGTGCACGTTAAGTGCTGAGCGTGCATCTGTCAGGGAGTTCCCTGTAGAACCTGGGGATCCAAGGCCTGTGTTTTGAGGTGAGATGGAGCTGTGTCTGAACACTTGCTCCCCCACTTCCCAGCCATGAGACCTGGGCTGCAGCCTGTTTCCTCATCTGTAAATGGTGAGAGCACCTTGTTTGCTGGGGCTGTTGGATGGGGTGGATGGAAGATGCAAAGTGTCTCACATGGTGTCTGGCACGGAGAATCAAAGGATCATGCTTGTAGCAGATGCCTGCGTTCGCCAGCAAGCATATGTTGTATGTTGGACCCGCACACGGAGGCTTTCTGCTTGTTCCTGGTAGATTATATTGTACTTGCTGGCTTTTCTTTTCTAATGATTTTTCATTTTGTTATTGGGGCACGAGATTCAGCTGTGTTCCATGGGTCTAGCCGCCAAGTCCTGGAGTCTCGCTGTATTCCTCTGTGCCATTCACCCCTGCAACCCTCTGTGGTGCTGCTCCTGACCAGACTTCCAAACTCAGAGGGGCCTGGCTGCCCTGACTAGCAGCCCTGTCTACCCCTACCCATTCTCTGCCCAGGCCAGAACTAGGTTCTGGGATGGATGATCTGGTGGTATTATCACTGAAATGACAGAGTCCTTTACCTGGACTTCACAAGGCTCTCCTATTAATTCCAGGCTCTCACTCTCCCTTCCTCGTGCCCCTACTCTGCTACCCCACCTGCTCCTCCACTCTCCCACTCCCCCAGGTACTGGAAGTCCACCTGGGACATCTTCCTTTGTGGTGCAGCTGAAGGTGCTCTTTGCTAGTGCCCAGACCTAACCAGTGGCATAAAATAGCCATTGTCATTCAAGCAATGACAATGACCAGCCTGGCCAGCATGCAGAAACCCTGTCTCTACTAAAAATACAAAATTAGCTGAGTGTGGTGGCGCATGCCTGTAATCCCAGCTACTTGGGAGGCTGAGGCAGGAGAATCGCTTGAACCCGGGAAGCAGAGATTGCGGTGAGCCAAGATTGTGCCATTGCACTCTAGCCTGGGCAACAAGAGCAAAACTCCGTCTCAAAAAAAAAAAAAAGCAATCCCTTTAAAAATCTACCTTGCCACTGCCTACCCTCAGGAGGAGGCCCCAGAATATTACCTGTGAGACCAGAGGAGCCATTTCCCATTGTGTTACCCTCAAGGTGTTCTCTGAAATGTGGCCTGGAGCCTGGGCAGGAGGTAACATGGTGCTTCTCCCACGTTCTGAGGGTTCCCAGAGGTAGGCCAGCCTGGGCTAAAGTCCAGGCTCCACCTCTTACTAGTTATGTGATCTGATCAAGTCACTGAATGCTCTAGCCTATGTCCTTGTCTGCAAAAATGTGCTGATTGCAATGGCTTGCTGTGAGGGCTAAACAGGAAATCAGTGTTTGCACACATGTTATTTATTTATTTATTTTTATTTGTTTGTGTTTTTTGAGACGGAGTCTCGCTCTGTCGCCAGGCTGGAGTGCAGTGGCGCGATCTCGGCTCACTGCAACCTCCGCCTCCCGGGTTCAAGCAATTCTCTTGCCTCGGCCTCCTGAGTAGCTGGGACTACAGGTGCGTGCCACCACGCCCAGCTAATTTTTGTATTTTTTAATAGAGATGGGGTTTCACCATGTTGGCCAGGATGGTCTCGATCTCTTGACCTCGTGATCCGCCCGCCTCAGCCTCCCAAAATGCTGGGAGTGAGCCACCACGCCTGGCCTTATTTATATTAACTCATTTGGTTAAGAGATAAGTTGGAAGTAATTCCTTCACTCATGTGACAAAAACATACTTGGCATGTACTATGTGCAAGGTAGTGTTCAAGGTTGTATGAGGAGACTGGGCGCAGCGGCTCATTCCTGTAATCCCTGCACATTGGGAGGCCCAGGCAGGAGGATAGCTTGAGCCCAGGAGTTCGAGACCAGCTTGGGCAACAGAGCAAGTTATTTATTAAAAATAAATGGATACGGCTGGGCATGGTGGCTCACACCTGTAATCCCAGTGCTTTGGGAGGCCAAGGTGGGCAAATTACAAGATCAGGAGTTCAAGACCAGCCTGGCCAAACATGGTGAAACCCTGTCTCTACTAAAAAAACAAAAATTAGCTGGGCATGGTGGCAGGCACCTGTAATCCCAGCTACTTGGGAGGCTGAGGCAAGAGAATTGCTTGAACCCAGGAGGCAGAGGTTGCAGTGAGCTGAGATCACACCGTTGCCCTCCAGCCTGGGTGACAAAGCGAGACTCTGTCTCAAAAAAGAAAAAAAAAGATACGTAATTTATTTAAATTAAAAATAAATACACAATTTAATTAAGTTTTAAAAGTTATATGAGGAGATATAAGGATAAGATACAAATCCTGCACCTAGCAGTGATCAAATGGAGGAGGAAAGAAATGTGAGTGAAAGACTGTGGCAAGATAGAACTGTGAGGTGTCTGATGCTTAGTAGGCGCTCAGAAGTATTTGTTGAATAAATCAAAGAAAGAAAACCAGATCGACATTAAAAATTAGGAGATATTTAGCCAGGAACAATGGCTCATATCTGTAATCACAGCACTTTGGGAGGCTGAGGTGAGTGAATCATTTGAGGACAGGAGTTCAAGACCAGGTTGGTCAACACAGTGAAACACTGTCTCTACTAAAAATAAAAAAATAAATTAGCCAGGGATTGTGGCAGGTGCCTGTGATCCCAGCTACTCAGGAGGCTGAGGCATGAGAATCGCTTGAACCCAGGAGGCGGAGGTTGCAGTGAGCCAAGATTGTGCCACTATATCCAGCCTGGGTGACAGGGCCAGATTCTGTCTTAAAAAAAAAAAAAAAGGAAATATTTTTGTGAGCAATCAGGCAAGGGTCCTTGGAAGAGGATGAATTTAAGTTGTCAGAGGTCAACATCATTTTAAAAGGAGCAGGCACTAGAGATACAGCAAAGTACATGACAGATACTATCCATAACTTCAAGGGGTTTACACTTTACAGGGTACATAAGTAATAGCAAATACTTCAGACTCACTAATTAATCACGCCAAGTATAATAAGTGCAAGGCAGTAGTACAGGGTGCTGGGGGACTATAAACTCCTGAAAAACAGGAACTGAGCACTAAATTTTTCTTTTTTTCCTGCTGTATTTATAAGTAGATCTGAGGGATCTATGTTTTTGTTTGTTTGTTTGTTTTTGTTTTTAATTTACAAATAAATTTCAAGCTTTATCTCCTTTTTTTTTTTTTTGGGGGGGGCGGGATGGAGTCTCACCCTGTTACCCAGGCTGGAGTGCAATGGCATGGTCTCAGCTCACTGCAACCTCTGCCTCCCAGGTTCAAGCGATTCTCCTACCTCAGCCTCCTGAGTAGCTGAGACTACAGGCGTGTGCCACACACCTGGCTAATTTTTGTATTTGTAATAGAGATGGGGTTTCACTATGTTGGCCAGGCTGGTCTTCAACTCCTGACCTTGTGATCCGCCCACCTCGGCCTCCCAAAGTGCTGGAATTACAGGCATGAGCCACCATGCCTGACCTACTTTATCTCTTTTTTGAATAGGTATTACTGGCATGTGATACAAAATTTAAAAACACAAAAGGGTATAGCATGAAAAATCTCCATATATCCCTTCCCCAGAGGCCAGTGACACTGGAATTCCTTGTGTTATCTTTCCAGAAATAGTCTCCTCACAGTCAAACAAACTCATGTAGAATTTCATAAGTGGGAGCATGCCATACTCACCAGTTAGCACTTACTTTTCTTGGAGATTGTTCCATATTGGCACATAATCTGTACGGCTGCATAATACTTCACTGTGTTCTATCACAATTTGTTTAATTAATAGCCCATTGGTGGACTTGTAGTGTTTTGTTTTGTTTTGTTTTTGAGATGGAGTCTCACTCTTATTACCCAGGCTGGAGTGCAATGGCACAATCTTGGCTCACCGCAACCTCCCCCTCCCACATTTAAGTGTTTCTCCTGCTTTAGCCTTCCGAGGAGCTGGGATTACAGGCATCCACCACCACACCTGGCTAATTTTGTATTTTTAGTAGAGATAGGGTTTCTCCATGTTGGCCAGGCTGGTCTTGAACTCCCAACCTCAGGTGATCTGCCCACCTCGGCCTCCCAAAGTGATGGGATTATAGATGTGAATCACCATGCCCAGCCTTGTTTTGTTCTTTTAAGTAATAGGTTTTATCTTTTTGTATTTTTCGTAGAAACGGGGTTTCACTACGTTGGCCAGGCCGATCTCAAACTCCTGACATCGTGATTGTGCGACCCCGCAAATGTACGACCCCTTCTGTCGTCCCTTCCCAGTTGTCTGGTCCCAAGTAACACTCTGAGAACCGAAGGCCGAGTCCAGGTTTATTGGGATCTGCGGGCAACTCAAGCAGGCGGAGAGAGAGGGAGAGGGAGAGCTGCGCCCAGCGGCTGGGGCTGGGCACTTTTATAGGGATGGGGAGGCCTGCAACTGAGGTGGCGGTGAGTGGTTGGTGAATGACCAGGATGGGTGGAGAGGGGAGCTGTGTGGCATGGGGACTGGTTCAGCTTTGGCGGGCTGGAGCCGTGTTGTATGGGGATTGGTTCAGCTTTGGCGGGCTAAGGCTGGGCCATGATTGGTTGCTCGGTGTTACCGGGCAGACTAAGGTCTGTAGGCGGTCTCCCGGATGTGGAGATCAAGCGGGAGGGGAGGGGTAGGGGTTTTTCTACCAAACAGTAATCCTCCCGCCTTGGCCTCCCAAAGTGCTGGGATTACAGGCGTGGGCCACTGTGCCCAGCCATAATAGGTTTTATCTTTTAGAGCAGTGTTAGGTTTACAGAAAGATGAGCAGAAAGTACAGTGAGCTCCCACACGCCCCATCTCATCACTTTTCCCTGTTATTAACACTTTGCTTTATGGTACTTTTGTTACAATTGTTGAGCCAGTGTTGATACATTATTATTAACTAAAGTCCATAGTTTACATTAGGGTTCATTGTTTCTATTGCACATACTATGAATTTTGACAAGTATATAACAATATGGATCTACCATTGCAGTATTATAGAGAATAGTTTTACTGCCTTAAAATCCCCTGGGCTCCCTTTCTCCCTCTCCAAGAACTCCCGGTGAAATGTAGCTTTTTCCAAAGTTATTTGTAGTTTGGTTCTGGGATCCTTTCATAACCGACTGCAAGCTTCCTTTACAGCTTGTTCCCTGCCACCTGTGCTCTGGCCACACCACATGGGGCCTGGTCTCTGAAACTGCCCTGCAGACCTCACTGTGGCAGGTCCACACCTGTCTCCTGCTGCCCTCCTGAGGGGTGCACTCTCACTCCTGGCGTCAGGCCCAGCTCAGATGTCACCTTCTCTCTGAAGGCATTCTCATTGCATTCCATTCCCCATGCCCCCAAGTCCCCTAACAGAGTGTGTCTTTATTTATTCATTTATGCAACAAACACAGAGCGTGTCTGGCTGGAAACATAGGGCCATGAAGCCCAGCTCGCAGATGGTCAAAAGTTCCTTGAAGAAAATAAAACTGAGTAATGTGATTCAAGGTGTCACGATGATCATGAAGGTGACATTTAAGAAGGGACTAGGCTGGGTACGGTGGCTCACGCCTGTAATCCCAGCACTTTGGAAGGCCAAGGAGGGCGGATCACCTGAAGTCAGCAGTTCGAGACCAACCTGATCAACATGATGAAACCCTGTCACTACAAAAAATACAAAATTAGCCAGGCGTGGTGGCGGGCACCTGTAATCTCAGCTACTCGGGAGGCTGAGGCAGGAGAATCGCTTGAACTTGGGAGGCGGAGGTTGCAGTGAGATCATGCCATTGCACTCCAGCCTGGGCAAAAAGAGCAAAACTCCATCTCAAAAAAAAAAAAGGACTAAGGAGGAGTGTTCCAGGTGGAAGAAACTACAAGTGCAAACCTCCAGAAACATCTGCATGGTTCACATATCTGCTCTTTCTAATTGTTGTTGTTACTTGTTTTGTTTGTTTGTTTTGAGACAGGACTATCACCCAGGCTGGAGTACAGTGGTATAATCATACTTTACTGCAGCCTCGAACTCCTGGGCTCAAGTGATCTTCCTGCCTCAGCCTTTCTAGTAGCTGGGACCACAGGTATGCACCATCATGTCCGACTAATGTTTTTAATTTTTTTTTTTTTAAGAGACAGGGTCTTGCTATGTTGCCCAGGCTGGTCTCGAACTCCTGGCCTCGAGTGATTCTCTGGTGTCGGCTTCCCAAACTGCTGGGATTACAGCCATGAGCCACTGTGCTCAGCCCATCTGCTAGTTTTTGAAGAAAGAGAACAATCTTTAGGCATGAGTTAATGTATGTGTGCTTAGTAACCAGCTGGGCCTGGTACATAGTGGAGCCTGGGAATGTACAGCAGGACTGTCCCATCCACGGCCAGGCCTTTCGCTGTGGCTCCTACCCGTCCCTGCAAACACTCCTCAACCTCACTCTCCCCAGCTGGGCGCTGGGGGTTTATTTGCTGAAACATTTGAGCCCTTGATACCAAGCCCCAATTACTCAAGGGAAAACTATTGCCTCTTTAAAGAGTTCAAAAGCCCAAGACTTTTTATAAATAGCTCGTATCCTTTCACCAGCCCTTAAGGCTGCAATTTATGGCCCATTTCCCCAAAGGCAGACAGACCTACAGACAGGTTACTTCCCTTAGAGTCCGGGTTCCTACAATTGTGGGATGCTCCCACTTCCTTTTTGCATTTTATGACCTCCTGGCTGGCTAATCCTGAAACTGGTTACATGGGAAGGAGGCAAATTGTGGAACTGTGCGGGGCTGCAGCCGCCTGAGAAACCAGAGGCCACACCAGACTCAGGAAAAGGCTGGTGGGTGCTAGGGAAGGCCTGGCAGCCTGGCCCCTTGGCTGTGGCTGGCTGTTCTGGCATCCAGAACATTTCTGCAAGACAGACCCAGAGTGGAGGCCTCAGCATGATAGGTCCACTGTGGAGTCTACCACAGAGGGGCAGACAAGAGGCAAAACAAAAATGTAAACAAAAACACACAGTCCCGTGGCAATGCAGCAACGTTAATGAGAAGCCACTCATCACACACACACAGTGCTGTTTCGTTTTTAGAAATGAAAGAGAAATGAAAATCAAAGAGAAATGCCTTTCATTTACAGATCTTCAGTGAATAGGTTTTTTTTTTTCTTTCTTTTTTTTCTTTTTTTTTTGAGATAGAGTCTTGCTCTGTCATCCAGGCTAGAGTGCAGGGCACGATCTCGGCTCACTGCAACCTCCACCTCCTGGGTTCAAGTGATTCTCCTGCCTCAGCCTCCTGAGTAGGTGGGAATTTAGGCATGCGTCACCACGCCCAGCTAATTTTTTGTATTTTTAGTAAAGACAGGGTTTCACCATGTGGGCCAGGCTGGTCTCAAACTCCTGACTTCAAGTGATCCACCAGCCTTGGTCTCCCAAAGTGCTGGGATTACAGGCGCGAGCTACCACACCCAGCCATGAGTAGGGCTTCTGACATCCTTCTGACAGATGAGGACGCAGCTCCAGAGACTAGGCTGGGTTGCACAGCCAGGAGGTGGCAGACCATATCCTGATCCTGGCTTCAAAGGCAAAGTTAGGGGCTGGATGTCATCAGAGCAATGAGAGGTAGGGAAAGAGAATAGCCTTTGGGATGGGTGGACCAGCTTTCAATAGACTGTAAAGAGTGAAAGGGTTTTCTAGCAGAGGGCACAGCAGAAGGGGCAAGGCCTGTCACAGGACCACGCCAGCACTAGACTAGCCCAGGGTGTGGGGAGGTGTGAGCCTCTTGCTGATATTTCTCACAAGTCTCTTCCATCGCACACTAGCCTCCTCCCTCCTTCCCTGGAGTCTTTTCTCTAGTTCATTCCCTGTCACCCAGATGGTGAGGCAGCATTCAGGAGCACAGGCCACGAGTTCAAATCCCTTTTACCAGCTCTGTGGCTTTGGGCAATTGGCTTCTCCTCTCTGGTCCTCCTTTTTCTCATCTCTAAAATGAGCTTGGTAACAGCAGGACTGGGGCGAGCACTGGCCTCAACAGTGATGGCTGATACTGTATTATTCCCATGACGGTTGTCCTGTCAGTGCTCCCTTTCCCAAGTACAGCTCATAACTCATCGCTTGTCCTGCTCAGAAGACCAGCACTGAACATGTTATTTGGTATTCAAGGCCCTCTAAGCTCTGATCCCAAACTTTCTCCAGCCCTACTCTGGGCCTGTTACCTTGTTCAGTCGATGGTCTGAAATCCTCAGAGGAGAGGGGACATACTGGCGTGAATTCCCTATGACACAGTGGAATGAACATCAGTGTGGGAGTCAAGAAAAGGCCGTGTTCATAGGCTGGCTCTTCCAGCAATGCCATGTGAGGAGGGCACCTCACTTCCTAGAGTACCAGTGGCCCTGCCTATAGGGAGGGATCCTGTGCCTCTGCTGGCTTCTCTGGGAGGCTGGCAACATGGCATGCTTCACCTTCTGGGGCATCCTGGATGCCCTTGGAGTATTTCCTTTTCCTCATTCAACAAATGGTGTCTTCATTTCACTCTGTCCATATAAAAGGGCTCTATGAAAAACCCAGAATCAAGGGGCCCAGCAGTGTAACTTACAGGATCGTCTTGCATTTGGCTTTGCCACCAAGCGTGTGTATTGACCTCTCAGTTGGATGGCCAGACTTTGAGAGGGCAGGCTCCACATCTGTCAGGTTCATCCCAGCTCCCAGGCCTGACAAATAGTGTTCAATAAATATTTATTGTATAAATGAATTATGCAAGAGAAGCTTTGAGCACTGTGCTCAGTGTTCAGGGAGCATGTTTGAAACTGTACTGTGACTCTCAAAGACCTTTGGAAGTGAATTCATGTTCCTATGAGTATGACGGTGAATGGTAATCAACAGGTCACAGCCATGTGACCTGGAGAGCAGTGATTAGAGAACACACTTGTATTAGCGATAGGGGCCCTTTGTCTGAACAGCTCCCCTCAGCCCTGCTCTGGCCCTCTCTCTCCCTCTGAGGGGATGGAAGTAATGTCACAGTGTGCCTTCTAGCTCCTCTGTCCTCGGTATTTTACAGTCAACATCCCTCTTAATCCCACAGCAATTACGTCAGGTGAGAATGATGATACCCATTTCACAGATGACGAAACTGAAGCGAAGAAGGGATAAAGAACTGGTCTAAGGTTCCCTACCCAGTGGATGCAGAGCTGGGATTTGAAGCCAAGGCCACCCCGAAACCCACATTCTTTGGACTACCCCATCCTTCCTGTATTGCGGCCTTCAAGCAGCACATTCTTTTTTCTCAGCACCCATTTCCCAGGCTAATGGGACCACTTGTGAAAGACCAGACCGACCCAGTTTGTTTCCAGCCTTGGACAAGCCCAAACCGCTCTGTGCGCTGGGTGCTGGCAGCAGTCGGCCGAGTGTTTCCGACAGTCCCTGAAGGGGTTGAAACTCAGGGCAAGTGGAAACTTCCCCCAATGTGATGTTCAGAGATGGAATTTTTTTCTCTCTCCTGATTTTGAAAGAGTGAGGATGGAGGCTGCAGTCTGGGCTGTGGTCCTCGGGGCCTGATGATTTATTCATCAGGTGGCTTTGGTACGGACATTCCTCTGCAGGAATTTGTTGTAGAGGGAAGTGGAGAGGCAAGGAAATCCACAGGCTCGCACACCATCCCCCCTCCAACCCTCTACCAGAGGTGAACAATGACAAGTCTCCAGGGGAAAATGAGATCTGCACCCCCACCCCAAGCTGGGTGCTTGATAGGCATAGATAGTATCAGGGCAGCAGGAAACAATTAACTGCCATTGTATTACTCAGGCTGGAGCCAGAGGGCGGTTAGGGATTGGGGTGGGAGATCTGCAAGTTTATTAGCTCTCCTGTCCTTTTACACACAAGTGTACACTGATCCCCTTGAGCTCTAGGTTGGCTAAGCCAATAGTAAGGTCAAGTTTCTTTATTTCCTTCCCTGCCTCCTCCCTCCTTCCTTCCTTCCTTCCTTCCTTCCTTCTTTCTTTCCTTCCTTCCTTCCTTCCTTTTAGTGTGAATACTGGCTTCACCATTTATTATTTAGGTGGTAATTTGCTTAAACTTTGAAGGCCTCAGTTTCCTTATCTGTAAAATGACAAAAAATAATAGCGCCTTATGTTTTTGTGGTGAGGCTTAGGTGATGAGCTAATCCATTTGAAATGTTTGGCATGGGCCTGGCATATAAAAAGAACACCCCGAGTCAGCTTTTACTGTGACTTTTATTGACTTAGCAAACAGTGCTCATTAACCTACTGTGTGCCATGTATTGTATTAAGTGTTAGTATGGTCCTGACTTCCAGTAACACTTGATTAGTAAGAGAATCTCTTAGTCCATCTGTTCTGCTATAACAAAATCCCTGAGACTGGGTCCTTTGTAAACAATAGAAATTTATTTCTCACAGTTCTGGAGGCTGGGAAGTCCAAGATCAAGGTGTTGGCAAGATTTAGTGTCTGATGAGGGCCTGGTCTTTGCCTCCAAGATGGCGTCTTGAACACTGTGTCCTCCAGAGGAGATGAATACTGTGTCCTCACATAGCGGAAGGCATGGACGGGCAAAAGGACCTCACTAGCTCCCTCCAGTCCTTTTATATGGTCACTAATCCTATTCATAAGGGCTCTGTCCTCATTATTTAATTGCCTCCTAATGGTCCCACCTCTTATTTATTTATTTATTTTTATTTATGAGACAGAGTCTCACTCTGTCGCCCAGGCTGGAGTGCAGTGGCGCGATCTCGGCTCACTGCAATCTCCACCTCCTGGGTTCAAGCGATTCTCCTGCCTCGGCCTCCTGAGTAGCTGGGACTACAGGTGCACGCCACCACACCCAGCTGATTTTTTATTCTCAGTAGAGACAGAGTTTCACCATGCTGGCCAGGCTGGTCTCAAACTCCTGACCTCAGGATGATTCTCCCGCCTTGGCCTCCCAAAGTGCTGGGATTAGAGGTGTGAGCCAATGCGCCCAGCGGTCCCACCTCTTAATAATGTTGCATCAAGGATTAAGTTTTAACATGAATTTTGGAGGGGACACAAACATTCAAACCATAACAAAGGGGACGGACATTAAACAGTTATAACACAGCATGGTCAATGAAATGCAGGCACATCATAACACTAGCACTTACTACATGTCAGGCACTCTTTGAAGGTCATCACTTACCTTATTTAATCTTCACAACTGTCTCATGAAACAGGTATTATTTTCTCCCTCCTTTTAGATGCAGAGACTAAAATGCAAGACTAACCTCCCCCAGGCCACCCAGCTGTAGGAGGTGGGATGAGAAGCCAGGCAGCCTACACTAAGTGGCAGAGGGACACCTGACCAGCCTGACACAGGAGAGGCTGCGTGGAGGAAGGATGTCTGAGTTGACCTTGAAGGTCAAGTACATCAGGCAGGAGTGAAGAGGAAGCAGAGGATTCCAGGCAGAGGGAGCAGCGTGCGGAAGGCTCTCTCTGCTGTGCAAAGCTCAGAGTTTAATCTGGTTTCCTTTGCCTTTAAAATGAGAGTCAAATGGGCCAGGCACAGTGGCTCATGCCTGTAATCCCAGCACTTTGGAAGGTCAAGGTGAGCGAATTGTTTGAGCTCAGGAGTTCGAGACCAGCCTGGGCAACATGGAGAAACCCCATGTCTACCAAAAAAAAAAAAAAAAAAAAAAAAAATTAGCCAGCCAGGTGTGATGGCACACTCTGTAGTCCCAGCTACTCAGGAAGCTGAGGCTGGAGGATCACTTGAGCCCGGGAGGTCGAGGCTGCAGTGAGGAATGAGTGGGTGACAGAGTGAGACCCTGTCTCAACAAAAAGGGGGAGTCATACTTTGTAGTGACAATAATTGTGAGGATGAACAAATGTATATATAATATGTAAAGTGCCTTACACAGTGCTGTGATACGTGAACACCCAGTAAATTCATTCATTTGTTCATTCATTCAACACATTTTTGTTAAGCACCTACCATAAGCCAGGTTCCTGGGCACTGGGAATATAATGGGAAGCAAAGACAAACTCCTTGCCCTCATAGAGCTTACATTCCAGTAGACAAGACAGACAATAAACAACTAAACAAAAAAATGTAAATATAACAGCAGGTAGTGATGAAATATAAACTAGGCTAAGGGGAGGTAGGAGGTTGAAGGATGGACTATTTTGGACAGGGAGGTCAGATAAGCCCTTTCTGGCTGGGCATGGTGGCTCATGCCTGTAATCCCAGCACTTTGGGAGGCGGAGGTGGATGGATCACCTGAGGTCAGGAGTTCGTGACCAGCCTGGCCAATATGGTGAAACTCTGTCTCTACTAAAAATACAAAAATTAGCCAGGTGTGGTGGTGGGTGCCTATAATCCCAGCTACTCAGGAGGCTGAGGCAGGAGAACCGCTTGAACCTGGGAGGTAGAGGTTGCAGTGAGCTGAGATCACGCCACTGCATTCCAGCCTGGGTGACAGAGTGAGACTCTGTCTCCAAAAATAAAATAAAATAAAAAAATAAGGCCCTCCTGAGGAGGTGGCAACTAAACAAAGGTGAATGAAGTGAAGGAGTGAGCCATGCAAATATCTGGCCAAAGAGCTTTCTGGACCAAAGGCCCTGAGAGAGAACATGCTGGTGTGATGGAAGGAGCCTGAGGAAGGCCATGTGTCAGGAAGGAAGTGAGTAAGAGGGAGGGCGGGTGGGAGAGATACAGTCAGGGACGGGTCAGTTGGAGCCTGTGGGCCACTATGTGGACTTCAGATACAGTTTTAAAGGAAAAGAGAAGGTACAGAGATGGCAAGGGGAGGGGAATTGTTTGAGCGAAGGAGTAACTTCTGATTTTGTGCTAGGTGTTAGGTACGGCTCCTGCCTCCCAGTGGCACCCAATCTAGTGAGAGGAGATGACTGTTAAACGGCCAGTGTGCTAAGTGAAACAACAGACAAATCAGAATAGCAGGACTTCCTATATACCAGGCGCTCATGTAAGGCCGTGATTTCTTTTACATCATCTTCACAAGCGTCTCATGAGGGAGGTACCATGACGTTCTCTGCTTTTCAGATGCAGAAACTGAAGAGCAGAGGGGTGAAGTAGCCCAAGGCCGCACCTCTGGTAACAGCTCTCAGCTGATTCCTTGGGGAGGCAGGGGGAGACCTGTTTAGAGATAATTCAGAGGGAGAGTGGTGGCTTGGAGGGTGGTGGCAGACGTGGAGGCGGTGAGAACTGATAGGATTCTGCATCTGTTTTGGCAGAGGTGGTGAGAACAGATCAGATCATTTGAATGTGCACCTTTAATTGTCAATACAATTTTGCTGCTGGATCAGATGTAGGGTAGGAAGTAAAGAGAGAAGTCAACAATGAGCCCAAGATTTTTTGGCCTGAGCTACCAGGTAAATTGAATCGTTACTGAGATGAGGAAAGCTGTAGGAAAAGCAGGTTGGGAGGGAAAGCCGAGTCTTCGGCTTGGTTAAAACAGGTAAAAATACGTGTTTACGGAATAAATGAAAGAAGCAGCCGCTGCCGAATGGTGCGCACCCACCCTTCCCACGCTCTTTTATGGCAGTGGAGGGACATCTGCGGTTAAAATGGTTGAAAAGTGCTTTTTAGTCAAGTCTTTTTCACACACACGCCTCACCCCCACCCCTGGGTTCCAGAGAGAGAGGCCCATAGCTGCGTGACCTTCTCACTTTGTTTTTACACCTTTAACTTTGTTTTGGCAGCTTTGACCTGAAGACAGCAGTTCTAACCCAGTTTGTACTCCTGGGTCAAGGAGAGGCTTCCTGCCTGGAAGGCTTTCCCTGGCTCCCCTTGAACCCCCTACCCCTAAGCTTTTCTTTCTATGTAGATCATGGTCCTGTGACCCCTGGCAAAGGCAGAGGCGGGCTGGGGGCCTGCAGGGCTGGGAAGTGTGAAGTTTCTCTGCTGTTAGAAGAAGCCCAGGTGATTCAGTGAGCTGGGCGCTATCATTAGGAAGGAAAACAGCACACAGCGGGGGGTCTCTATCTGGGCCATTTGTCTGCCTGCCCCCTCCCTGGGGAGGGCTTCCCAGGGGCTTGGCAGCCCCTTCCTGCTCTTGGTTATGCCATGTGACAGGCGTCTTTAGTTCTGAAGAACTCTGGGCTTGTAGATCCAGTTCATCCCCGTCTTGTGTTATTTGGACAATTCTTGCAGATTTCTCTTTGGTCTGTTTTTTATGGTGTGCGTGTGTGTGGGCACGCATGCATATAAGGACTAGGTCCAGGAAGCCTTCTAGGAAAGACCACATTTGAGGCTCAGACCTCCAAATTTCCTACTGCGTTTCAACTCAAACATCACTTTCTTTCTTTCTTTTTTTTTTTGAGTTGGAGTCTCACACTGTCACCCAGTTTGTCGTGCAGTGGCGCAATCTCGGCTCACTGTAATCTCCACCTCCTGGGTTCCAGCAGTTCTCCTGCCTCGGCCTCCCGAGTAGCTGGGACTACAGGCATGTGCCACCACACCCAGCTAATTTTTTTGTGTTTTTAGTAGAGACGGGGTTTTACTATGTTGGCCAGGATGGTCTCCATCTCCTGACCTCATGATCCACTGGCCTCAGCCTCCCAAAATGCTGGGATTACAGGCGTGAGCCACTGTGCCCAGCCTCAAACATCACTTTCTAAGACAGGCCTTCCCTGACCACCACCTGAACCATTTACTATCTTGTCACCTGATTTAATTTCCTTGCAGCATTTTTCACTCTTTAAAATTCTCCTGACCATCTATTTCTTACATACCTGCTTCTTGTATGCTTCCTTCACTCTAGAATGTATGCACCCTCCATCATGGTCTTGCTCCTTACGTAGCCTGAGCCCAGCCCTTTTCCTGGTACCTACTGGGCCCTTAGTCAAAGTTAGTTGGCTTGGCTGACATTGACCTGCGTAACCAGCTGTAGGGCCCTCGGGAATGTCCAGTCAGCAGGCACTGCCTCTGCTCCGTGTTTGGATCTCTGCTTACTATTAGAGGACCTGAGTTGTAATTTTTCCTTTTTTGGCTGTGGAGCTTCCCTGACCCTTTATCAGCAGTTTCTCCCTTCTTTTTTTTTTTTTTTTTTTAATTTTTTATTTTATTTTATTTATTTTTAGTTTTTATGAATTATTTTATGATTTTTCTTATAATTTTTTTATTTTTTTGACAAAGGCATGCTTTTTGGCCAGCCCCCACAAGCCAGTGCCGAGGCGAGGAAGTGGGACACATAAACCCACCCCAACCCCCT
>CAUYLG010047914.1:0-13280 GCA_963573385.1 Cacajao melanocephalus | reverse complement strand
TGTGTGTGTGTGTGTGTGTGCATGTGTATATGTACATATGCTCACACATATCTCACAGATATATAACTGTGAGACAGATATACATATATCTCACTGATATATATTATATATCTCACCGTTATATATCTCACAGATAGATATATATCTATCTCACAGTTATATATCTCTGTGAGATACATGTGTGTGCCTATATCTTATACATATATCTATCTCACACAGTTCCTTTATCCATTTGTTGATTGATGGGCATTTGGGTTGGTTTCATGATTTTGTACTTGTGAATTGTGCCACCATAAACATGCGTGTGCGAGTATCTTTTTTTGAATAACTTCTTTTCCTATGGGTAGATACCCAGCAGTGGGACTGCTGGATCAAACAGTGGTTCTACTTTTAGTTCTTTAGGAATCTCCACAGTCTTACATAGTGGCTGTTCTAATTTACATTCCCACCAGCAATGTAAAAGCGTTCCCTGTTCACTGCATCCTTGACAACATCTACTATTTTTTGACTTTTTTATTATCGCCATTCTTGGAAGAGTAAGGTGGTATTACATTGTGGTTTTGATTTGCATTTCTCATCATTAATGACATTGAGCATTTTTTTTATGTTTGTTGGCCTTTTGTATATCTTCCTTTAAGAATTGTCTATTAACGTCCTTAGCCCACTTTTTGATGGAATTTTTTTTTGCTTACTGATTTGAGTTTGTTATAGATTCTGGATATTAGTCCTTTGCCAGATGTACAGATTGTGAAGGTTTTCTCCCATTCAGTGGTTTTTCTGTTTACTCTGCTGACTGTTCTTTTTGTTTTGCAAAAGCTCTTTAGCTTAATTAGGTCCCAGCTATTTATCCTTTTTTTTTTGCATTTGTTTTTGGGTTCTTGGTCATGAAATATTTGCCAAAGGCAACGTCTAGAAGAGTTTTTCCAATGTTATCTTCTAGAAGAATTTTTATATTTTCAGGCCTTAGGTTTAAGTCCTAATCCACCTTGAGTTGATTTTTGTATAAGGCGAGAGATGAGGATCCAGTTTCATTCTCCTACATGTGGCTAGCTAACTATCCCAGCACTATTTGTTGAAAGGGTGTCCTTTCCTCACTTTATGCTTTTGTTTGCTTTGTTGAAGATCAGTTGGCTGTAAATATTTGGATTTATTTCTGCTTTCTCTATTCTGTTCCATTGGTCTGTGCGCTGACTTTTATACCAGTACCATGCTGTTTTGGTGACTGTGGTCTTATAGTATAGTTTAAAATCAGGTATTATGATGCCTCCAGATTTGTTCTTTTTGCTTAGTCTTGCTTTGGCTATGCAGTTTCTTTCTTAACTACAAATGAATTTTAGAAGTGTTTTTGCTAATTCTGTGAAGAATGATGGTGGTATTTTGATGAGGATTGCATTGAATTCGTACATTGCTTTTGGCATTATGGTCATTTTCACAGTATTGATTCTACCCATTCGTGAGCATGGGATGTGTTTCTAATTGTTTGTACTGTCTATGATTTATTTCAGCAGTGTTTTGTAGTTTTCCTTGTAGAAGTCTTTTGACTCCTTGGTTTGGTATATTCCTAAGGTTTTTGTTTGTTTGTTTTTGGGTTTTGTTTTTTTTTTTTTTTTTGCTGATATTATAAAAGGGGTTGAATTCTTGATTTGATTCTCTACTTGGTTGCTGTTGTGTAGAAGAGCTACTGATTTGTGTACATTAATCTTGTAACCTCAAACTTTGTTGAATTCTTTTATCAGTTTTAGAAGCTTTCTGGAGAAATCCTTAGGTTTTTTAAGGTAAACAATTATATCGTTAGCAAACGGTGACAGTTTGACTTCCTCTTTACCAATTTGGATGCCCTTTATTTCTTTGTTTTGTCTGATTGCTCTGGCTAGGACTTCCACTACTGTGTTGAAGAGGAGTGGTGACAGTGGGCATCCTTATCTTTTTCTAGTTCTCAGGGGGAACACTTTCAACTTTTCCCCATTCTGTATTACATTGTCTGTGGGTTTTTCATAGATGGTTTTTATTACATTAAGGCATGTCCCTTGTATGCCCATTTTGCTGAGAGTTTTAATCATAAAGGGATGCTAGATTTTGATGAATATTTTTCTGTATCTATTGAGATAATTATGCGATTTTTGTTTCTAATTCTGTTTATGTGGTATATCACATTTATTGACTTGCATATGTTAAACCATCCCTGCATACCTCGTATGAAACCCACTTGATCATTGTGGATTATCTTTTTGATACATTCTTGGATTCAGTTAGCTAGTATTTTATTAAGGATTTTAGTGTCTATGTTCATCAAGGATATCAGTTTGCAGTTTTCTTTTTTGGTTATGTCCTTTCATGGTTTTGGTATTAGGGTAATGCTGGTTTCATAGAATGAATTAGAGAGGGCTCCTTCTTTCTCTATCTTGTGGAATAGTGTCAAAAGGATTGCTACAATTCTTTGAATGTCTGGTAGAATTCTGCTGTCAATACATCTGGTCCTGGACATTTTTTTTTGCTGGTAATATTAAATTACCATTTTAATCTTGCTGCTTGTTAATGGTCTGTTCAGGGTATCTAATTCTTCCTTATTTAGGCTAGGAGGGTTGTATTTTTCCAGGAATTTATCCATCACTTCTAGATTTCCTAGTTTATATGCATAAAGGTGTTCACAGTAACCTTGAATGATTTTTTTGTATTCCAGTGGTGTCAGTTGTAATATCTCCTGTTTCATTTATTAGGAAGGTTATTTGTATTTTCTCTCTTTTTTTGGGGTTAATCTTGTTAATAGTCTATCAGTTTTATTTATCTTTTCAAAGAAACAGCTTTTTGTTTCTTTTATCTTTTGTTCTGTTTTTGTTGTTGTTGTTATTTCTATTTCATTTAGTTCTGCTCTGATCTTGGTTATTTCCTTTCTTCTGCTGGGTTTGGGTTTGGTTTGTTCTTGTTTCTCTTGTTCCTTTAAGTGTGACCTTAGAATGTCAATTTGTGCTTTCAGTCTTTTGATGTAGGTGTTTAGGGCTATGAACACTCCTCTTAGCACTGCCTTTGCTCTATTCCAGAAGTTTCGATAGGTGATGTCATTATTGTCAATCAGTTTGAAGAATTTTTAAATTTTGATCTTGATTTTGTTTTTGACCAAATGCTCATTTAGGAGCAGGTTATTTAATTTCCATGTATTTGCCTGGTTTAGCAGGCTCCTTGTGGAGTTTGTTTCCAGTTTTATTCCACTGTGGTCTGAGAGAGTGCTTGATATAATTTCAATTTTTTAAAATTTATTGAGGCTTGTTTCATGGCCTATCATATGGTCTAACACGGAAAAAGTTTCACGTGCTTTTGAATAGAATGTGTATCCTGTGGTTGTTGAATGAAATGTTCTGTATATATCTGTGAAGTCCATTTGTTCCAAGGTATAGTTTAAATCCATTGTTTCTTTGTTGACTTTCTGTCTTGATTACCTGTCTAGTACTAAAGTCCCCCACTATTATTATGTTGCTGTCTATCTTATTTCTTAGGTTTACTGATAATTGTTTTATAAATTTGGGAGCTCCGGTGTTAAGTGCATATATGTTTAGGATTGTGACATTTTCCTGTCAGACAAGGCTTTTTACGATTATATAATTTCCCTCTTTGTCTCTATTAACTGCTGTTGCTTTAAAGATTGTTTTGTCTGATATAACAGCAGCTACCCCTGCTTACTTTTGGTGTTCATTTGCATGAAAAGCTTTTTTCCACCCCTTTACTTTAAGTTTATGTGAGTCCTTTTGTGTTAGGTGAGACTCTTGAAGGCAGCAGATAGTTGGTTGTATTCTTGTCTATTCTGTGGTGTTTAGAGGAGCATTTAGGACATTTACATTCAATGTTGGTATTGAAGTGTGAGGTACTCTTGCATTCATTATGCTTTTTGTTGCCTGTGTACTTTGGTTTTTTTGTTTTCAGTTTTTGTTTTTTAACTTGTTTTTTTGTTTTATAGGTCCTATGTGATTTATGCTTTAAAGAGTTTCTGTTTTGATGTGTTTCCAGAATTTGTTTCAAGATTTAGAGCTCCTTTTAGCAGTTATTATAGTGGTGGCTTGGTAATGGCAAATTCTCTCAGCATTTGTTTGTCTGAAAAATGACTGTATCTTTCCTTCACATAAAATGCCTAGTTTTGCTGGATATAAAATTCTTAGCTGATAATTGTTTTGTTTGAGGAGGCTGAAGATAGGGCCCCAGTCCCTTCTAGCTTGTAGGGATTCTGCTGGGAAATCTGCTGTTAATCTGATAGGTTTTCTTTTATAGGTTACCTGGTGCTTCTGTCTCACAGGTCTTAAGATTATTTCCTTCATCTTAACTTTAGATAACCTGATGACAATGTGTCTAGGTGAAGATCTTTTGGCCATAAATTTTCCAAGGGTTTTTTGTGCTTCTTGTATTTAGATGTCTAGGTCTCTAGCATGGCCAGGTAAAATTTCCTCAATTACTCCCTCAAATATGTTTTATAAGCTTTTAGAATTCTCTTCTTCCTCAGGAACACTGATTATTCTTAGGTTTGGTCATTTTGTAGCAGGAGTGGCCGCGGGAAATGGATCGCTCAAATACTGAATAAAGGAGGGAAGAGTTTATTCAGCCGGGAGACCAGGCAGTAATTTGTCGAAAGCCTAACTCATTTAACAAAGGAATGTTCTGCCTTTATATAGACTTATACTTTAGGTGTTACACGTGGAAGAATCTTAGGTTTATAGCTTTAGGAATCACATACGAAAGGGTTCCGGTTTACAGTTTTAGGACTCACATGTGAAAAGGTCTCTGTTTGCAGTTTCAGGAATCACATATGAAAGGGTTCTGGTTTATAGTTTTAGGACTCACATGTGAAAAGGTCTCTGGTTTGATCTTGTTTTAAGTAAAAATAGTGTCTTCCAGAGAGTTTCCTCAAGATTCAGGAAGTGCCAGCTGGCCTGCTCTCTCTTCTATTGAGATGCACAGTGGATGACAGAGGGGGAGGGAATCCCAGATGCCTGGGTCTCCTTCCTCAATTTAACATAATCCTGGCTTCTTAGAGGATTTGTTTATATTTTCTTATTATTTTTTCATTGGGTCTTTCTTGGATTGGGTTAATTTGAAGACCTTGTCTTCAAGCTCTGAATTTCTTTCTTCTACTTGTTCAATTCTGTTGCTGAGACTTTCCAGGCCATTTCGTATTTCTAAAATGTGTCCAAATTTCCTGAATTTTGTGTTATTTTTTTCTTTATTTCCTTGAATATTTCTCCCTTCATTTCTTGTATCATTGTTTGGATTTCCTTGTATTGGGCTTTGCCTTTTTCTGGTTACTCCCCCCTGCCCCGATTAGCTTAATAACTAACCTCCTGAGCTCTTTTTCAGGTAAATCAGATATTTCTTTTTGGTTTGGACCCATTGCTGGTGAACTAGTATGATTTTTGGGGGGGTATTAAAGAGCCTTATTTTTCATATTACTAGGGTTGGTTTTCTGGTTCCTTCTCATTTGGGTAGGCTCTGTTAGAGGAAAGGTCTAGGGCTGATGGCTATTGTTCAGATTCTTTTGTCTCACAGGATATCCCCTTGATGTAGTATTCTCCCCCTTTTCCTAGGGATGTGGCTTCCTGTGAGCCAAACTGCAGTAATTATTGTCTCTCTTCTGAGTCTGGCCACTTAGTGAGTCAGTCTGGCTCTTGGCTGCTACTGGGATTGTCTCCACAGAGTCCTGTGATATGAACCGTCTATGGGTCTCTCAGCCATGGATACCAGTGCCTGTTCCGGTGGAGGTGGCAGGTTGGTGGGGGGTGTAATGGACAACATGAGAATCTTTAGCTTTGGTGGTTTAATGCTCTACTTTTATGCTGTTTGGCCTCCTGACAAGAGGTGGTGCTTTCCGGAAAGTATCATCTGTAGCAGTGTGGAGAGGTACCGGCGGTGGGCAGGACCCTGGCACTCCCAAGACTGTATGCCTTTTGTCTTCTGCTACCAGAGTGGTTGAGGAGGGACCATAAGGTAGGGGCAGGGCTAGGCATGTCTGAGTTCAAACTCTCCTTGGGCGGATCTTGCTATGGCTGTTGTGGAGGATGAGGGTGAGATTCCCAGTCACTGGAGTTGTGTACCTAGGAGGATTATGGCTGCCTCTGCTGACTCACACAGGTGGTCAGGGAAGTCGGGGAAAGCTGGCAGTCACAGGCCTCACCCAGCTTCCACGCAAACCGAAGGGTGATCTCACTCCCCCCGTGCCCTCCCGCAACAGCCCTGAGTCTGTTTTCAGGCCAAGGGCAAGATGGCTTAAAAACTTGCCCTGGGCTTCTGCCTTCCAGCCGCAAAAGAAAATGGCTTGGTTCTCCCCCTGCCTGTGAAGTCTGCAAGCCAGATTCATGCCCTCCCCCAAGTTCTGGCCAGGAGGCTTCTTGCCCTGTTCAACTTGTTACAAAGTTCAGCCACAGAATTCCTTCTCCCTGTGGAGTTTGACCCCTGCTCCTCTGTTCAATCGTGATGGATCCCTGTGGTGCTAGGTTGGAATGGGCTGTTTGAGGACCCAGTGAGCTCCCAGGGCCTTTCTGCTGCTTCCTCTACCTCTGTATTTCAGCCCTCTTACTTGACTCAGCCCCAGGTAAAGTTAGAAACTTCTCCCAGAAACGGACCTTCAGCTTCTCCAGTGGGGGTGTGTGTTTGGGAGAGGAGAGTCTCTCTTTCCCACTTTCACAGTTGGGGCACTCACAGCATTTGGGGTGTCTCCTGGGTCCTGCAGGAGCAGTCCACTTCCTTCAGAGGGTCTCACGCTCAGGTCCTTGAATGCTCATGAGTAATGTGATCTCACATTTTTGAATCATCAATAAATAGATGATATTTAAAGCCACAAGGAAGGATGAGATCACCCAAGGACTCAAGACAGGCAGAAAATAATTCTGGACCGTTCAGAACAGTCCAATGTTTGTGGGATGTGTAGATGAGAAGAAGCAAGGAAAGGAGATGAAAACAAAAAACAAAACAAAAAAAGCTCATGAGGTAAGAAGATGTAACATGCACATTGTCCCAGAACCCTTGGAATTCCACAGAAAGCATTGTCCATCCATGTTCAGAATGTCAGTTAATAAGTGGAGTGAGGAAATTGACGGCATGTGAATCTCAGTTATACATGATACAGAACTGAGAGTTATAATAAAAATGCTCTATCACAGATCCAAGATCCTAAAATATTTCAACAGGCTGCAGTGCCAATGGACTGTGTCCAGTGAGATGATATTTTAGAGAGAAATGCCAAATTTAACTCTCAGGCTCAAAACCCTCAGTGTATTAGAACAATCACCGTGAAGATGTAGCTGAGGACCAGCCTGCAAAAAAACTTAGGAATTGGGAGTCAATAACGCAGTGTAGCTTCCCAAGTAGAGTCACAGGGAGTTGGCTGGGGTTAATCAAAATCAGGTGCTTAAAATGAGCTACTAAGATCTAGTTCAATTCTCTTCTTTGTCAATCCATACCTGGAACACCATTTTCAGTTCTGGGACTACAAATTAAGTTTGGGTCCTAAACTGAGACTGATGGACAACTGAATGCTGAAAAGAAGATAAACCATCATCTCTGAGGATACTAATCAACCTGAGGGTATCTGGAGAAGAATGTACAGAGTAGCTACAGAATAATAATAGTCGGTAGAACTGAGAGTTTTTTAAACTGGAGAAAGAGACATTCTATGGGACATTGTGCAGGAGACTACTGTGAATTTCCCAATCCTTTTTAGGCAAGAACTATACTTTCTAGCTGTCTCATAGTTAGGAAGGGCTAGAAAGAGATGATACTAGAAGAGGCTGGACGTGTAGGCAGGGGTTAGAACACATAGGCTAGGTTTTGTTTGCCATGTGAAGTGTTCTGGTATCTCTTCTAAGAGCCAAAGAAAGTCATGGATGTGTTTTAAGTACAAGATAAGGACATCATCAAAAATGACGTTATGAAAGATTACTATCTACAGTGAAGAAAATAGTGTAGAGCAGGATTAAGAGTAGTTGAAACATTTGTAATGATTTACACTAGAACAAAACAGTTTGGAGTACAATAGTGGCAGTGGATACAGGAAGAAAGGGATAGATTTGAAAAATACATAAACCTATCTTTTTTTTCAGGAAAAATCAACAGGACTTGGTATTGGGTTGGACATAAGGACATGGGAAAGAGGAATATCAATAATGACTTAAATGGGTAATAAAATGAAAGACAGCCATCCACTAGACATTGTTTATTACAAATCTATCTATCTATCTGTCTGCCTACCTATCATTGATCTCTGTATATATAACATTTATAGCTTTATTATCTATCATCTATATTCATAACCATATTTACCCACATATTTATCTATTATGTCTATTTATATAGAAAGGCATGAGTTTCCCTAAGAGGTAATGCATTATTTCCTGTCCTGTCCCCAGGTAAGATCAATGAAAGCTAGAAAATTCCCCAGTGGAGAAGTTATAAAGAGAATTCCATCATATTATGAAAAATTCATAGGCTGTTCTAAAACATATTATCACTGATCTTCCTAAGAAAATGTCAAGAATTCTATTAAGTGGATGGAGTCATTGTGACATTATTTCACAGATAAGAAGAGGCAGACATCAAGATAGAAACTTTCCAAAGTTACTGTGATAAGTGATGATAGAAACATGGGTTTTTCTTCTTGAGAGCCTCAATTATTTTCTCCCATTATTCAGAAAGCTCCTAACATCCCATGTCCATCACTTAGTCATGGCACAGCTCTGCTTTGTCGTCTTCCATTCTGAAGAAAAATGTGGTCCCATGCATCAGGACCACGGCATGAGGCAGACCTTTTCTTTGTTTCATATATATATATAATTGCACTTTAGGTTCTGGGGTACATGTGCAAAACATGCAGGATTGTTGTACAGGTACATACATGGAAATGTGGTTTGCTGCCTCCATCCCCCCCATCACCTATATCTGGCATTTCTCCAGCTGTTATCTGTCCCCAACCTCCCTAACCCCTACTGTCCCTCACCTATTCCCCCTCAACAGACCCCAGTGTGTGATGCTCCCCTCCCTGTGTCCATGTTCATTGTTCAGCACCCACCTATGAGTGAGAACATGCGGTGTTTGTTTTTCTGTTCTTGTGTCAGTTTGCTCAGAATGATGGTTTCCAGATTTATCCTTGTCCCTACAAAGGACATGAACTCATCATTTGTTATGGCTGCATAGTATTCCATGGTGTATATGTGCCACATTTTCCTTGTCCAGTCTATCATCGATGGGCATTTGGGTTGGTTCCAGGTCTTTGCTATTGCAAATAGTGCCTCAATGAACATACATGTGCATGTGTCTTTATAACAGAATGATTTATAATCCTTTGGCTATATACCCAGTAATGGGATTGCTGGGTCAAATGGAATTTCTATTTCTAGGTCCTTAAGGAATTGCCACACTGTCTTCCACAATGGTTGAACTAATTTACACTCCCACCAACAGTGTAAAAGTATTTCTGTTTCTCCACATCCTCTCTAGCATCTGTTGTCTCCAGATTTGTTAATGTTGCCATTCTAACTGGCATGAGATGGTATCTCAATGTGGTTTTGATTTGCATTTCTCTAATGACCAGTGATGATGAGCTTTTTTTCATATGTTTGTTGGTCTCACAAATGTCTTTTGTAAAGTGTCTGTTCATGTCCTTCACCCACTTTTGAATGGGTGTGTTTTTTTCCTATAAATCTGTTTTAGTTCTTTGTAGATTCTGGATATTAGCCCTTTGCAAGGTGGGTAGATTGCAATTATTTTTCCCCATTTTTTTGGTTGCTGGTTCACTCTAATGACTGTTTCTTTTGCTGTGCAGAAGCTCTAGAGTTTACTTAGATCCCATTTGTCTATTTTGGCTTTCATTGCCAATGCTTTTGGTGTTTTAGTCATGAAGTCCTTGCCTATGCCTATGTCCTGAATGGTTTTGCCTAGGTTTTCTTCTAGGTTTTTGATGGTGTTAGGCCTTATGTTTAAGTCTTTAATCCATCTGGAGTTAATTTTAGTGTAAGGTGTCAGGAAGGGGTCCAGTTTCTTCTTTCTGCACATGGCTGGCCAGTTTTCCCAACACCATTTATTAAACAGGGAATCCTTTCCACATTGCTCATTTTTGTCAGGTTTGTCAAAGATCCAACAGTTGTAGATGTGTGGTATTGCCTCTGAGGCCTCTGTTCTGTTCCATTGGTCTATATTTCTGTTTTGGTACCAGTACCATGCTGTTTTGATTACTGTAGCCTTGTAGTATAGTTTGAAGTCAGATAGCGTGATGCCTCCAGCTTTGCTTTTTTTGCTTAGAATTGTCTTGGCTATGTGAGCTCTCTTTTGGTTCCATATGAAGTTTAAGGTGTTTTTTTCCAGTTCTGTGAAGAGGGTCACAGGTAGCTTGATGGGGGTAGCACTGAATCTATAAATTACTTTGGGCAGTATGGCCACTTTCACAATATTGATTCTTCCTAACCATGAGCATGGAATGTTTTTCCATCTGTTTGTGTCCTCTCTTATTTCCTTGAGCAGTGGTTTGTAGATCTCCTTGAAGAGGACATTTACATTCTTTGTTAGTTGTATTCCTAGGTATTTTATTCTCTTTGTAGCAATTGTGAATGGCAGTTCATTCTTGATTTGGCTCTCTTTAAGTCTGTTATTGGGGTATAGGAATGTCTGTGATTTCTGCATACTGATTTTGTATCCTGAGATGTTAACGAAGTTGCTTATCACTTTAAGGAGATTTTGGGCTGAGACAATGTGGTCTTCTAATTATACAATCATGTCATCTGCAAATAGAGACAATTTGGCTTCCTCCTTTCTTAATTGAATACCCTTTATTTCTTTTTCTTGCCTGACTGCTCTGGCTAGAACTTCCAATACTATATTGAATAGGAGTGGTGAGAGAGGGCATCCTTGTCTAGTGCCAGATTTCAAAGGGAATGCTTCCAGTTTTTGCCCATTCAATATGATATTGGTTGTGGGTTTGTCATAAATAGCTTTTATTATTTTGATATACATTCCATCAATACCTAGTTTATTGAGAGTTTTTAGCATAAAGGGCTGTTGAATTTTGTCAAAGGCTTTCTCTGCATCTATTGAGATAATCATGTGGTTTTTGTCTTTGGTTCTGTTTATGTGGTGGATTATGTTTATACACTTGCGTATGCTGAACCAGCCTTGCATCCCTGGGATGAAGCCTACTTGATCATGATGGATAAGCTTTTTGATGTGCTGTTGCAATTGGTTTGCCAGTATTTTATTGAATATTTTTGCATCTATGTTCATCATGGATATTGGCCTGAAGTTTTCTTTTTTCGTTGAGTCTCTGCTAGGTTTGGTATCAGGATGATGTTGATCTCATAGAATGATTTGGGAAGGATTCCCTCTTTTGGTATTGTTTAGAATAGTTTCACAAGGAGTAGTACTAACTCGTCTTTGCATGTCTTATAGAATTCAGCTGTGAACCCATTTGGACCTGGGCTTTTTTTTTGGTTGGTAGGCTATTAATTGCTGCCTCAACTTCAGCCCTTCTTATTGGTCTATTTAGGGTTTCAACTTCTTCATGGTTTAGACTTGGGAGGGTGTCAGTGTCCAGGAATTTATCCATTTCTTCCAGGTTTACTGGTTTGTGTGCATAGAGTTGTTTGTAGTATTCTCTGATGGTAGTTTGTATTTCTGTGGAATCAGTGGTGATATCCCCTTTATCGTTTTGATTGTATCTATTTGATTCTTCTCTCTTTTCTTTTTTATTAATCTGGCTAGTGGTCTATTTTGTTGATCTTATCAAAAACTGGCTCCCGGATTTATTGATTTTTTGAAGGGTTTTTTGTGTCTCTATCTCCTTCAGTTCTGCTCTGATGTTAGTTATTTCTTGTTTTCTGCTAGCTTTTGAGGTTTTTTTTTTTTTTGATCTTGCTCCTCTAGCTCTTTCAATTTTGATGATAGGGTGTCAATTTTAGATCTTTCCTTGCTTCTCATGTGGGCATTTATTGCTATAAATTTTCCTCTAGACACTGTTTTAAATGTTTCCCAGAGATTCTAGTACATTGTATGTTCATTCTTGTTGGTTTCAAAGAACTTCTTTATTTCTGCCTTCATTTCATTGTTTATCCAGTCAACATTCAAGAGCCAGTTGTTCGGTTTCCATGAAGTTGGGCAGTTCTGAGTTAGTTTCTTAATCCTGAGTTCTAATTTGATTGCACTGTGGTCTGAGAGACTGTTTGTTATGATTTCCATCCTTTTGCGTTTGCTGAGTAGTGATTTACTTCCAATTATTAGGTTAATTTTAGAGTAGGCGTGATGTGGTTCTGAGAAGAATGTATATTCTGTGGATTTAGGGTGGAGAGTTCTGTATATGTCCATTAGGTTTGCTTGGTCCAGATCTGAGTTCAAGTCCTCGATATCCTTGTTAATTTTCTGTCTCATTGATCTAATATTGACAGTGGAGTGTTAAAGTCTCCCACTATTATTGTGTGGGAGTCTAAGTCTCTTTGTGGGTCATTAAGAACTTGCTTTATATATCTGAGTACTCCTGTATTGGGTGCATATATATTTAGGATTGTTAGCTCTTCTTGCTGCATTGATCCTTTTACATTATGTAATGCCCTTCTTTGTCTCTTTTGATCTTTGTTGGGTTAAAGTCTATTTTATCAGAGACTAGGATTGCAACTCCTGCTGTTTTTTTGTTTGTTTGTTTGTTTGTTTGTTTGTTCTCTCCATTTACTTGGTAAGTCTTCCTCCATCCCTTTATTTTGAGCCTATGTGTGTCCTTGCACGTGAGATGGGTTTCCTGGATACAGCACACTGATGGTTTTGACTTTTTATCCAATTTGCCAGTCTGTGTTGTATCTTTTGATTGGGCCATTTAGCCCACTTACATTTAAGGTTAATATTGTTACGTGTGAATTTGATCCTGCCATTTTGATGCTAGCTGGTTGTTTTGCCCATTAGTTGACACAGTTTCTTCATTGTGTCGATGCTTTCTACCATTTGGTACATTTTTGGAGTGGCTGGTACCGGTTGTTCCTTTCTATGTTTAGTTCTTCTTTCAGGAGTTCTTGTAAGGCAGGCCTGGTGGTGATGAAATCTCTGGATGGAGAATGAGTCTGATGAATTGACAAAAACAGGCTTCAGAAGGTGGGTAATAACAAACCTTCTGAAATTTTATTTCTCCTTTGCTTATGAAGCTTAGTTTGGCTGGATATGAAATTCTAGGTTGAAAGTTCTTTTCTTTAAGGATGTTGAATACTGGCCCCCTCTCTCTTCTGGCTTGTAGGGTTTCTGCCAAGAGATCTGCTGTGGGTCTGATAGGCTTCCCTTTC